>BQNB010107718.1:0-18986 GCA_026074375.1 Tanacetum coccineum | reverse complement strand
TGAGACACCGGTTAAGGGCAGGAATACTATGTGACAGGATGTAATATGCCCTGTTGATTATTAGCTTCAGTGTCATGAGCTTCACGCAATAGTAAATACTTTTTATGTGATGTTGTATCTGTTATAGTAGTCGCATACGTTTTGAAATCTTGTGGTTCACTCTTGTATTAACTTAAACCTTTGAATTCACCAACATTATGTTGACGTTTTAAACATGTTTTCTCAGGTGCTTAGCTTGGATTGATTCTTGATGCTAAATGGAGTCTATGTGTTATGTGACTTCGCCAATTTCAAGACCAATCTATTATTTACTTGTTGTCATTGTCAAAACTTTGTTATGCTTCTGCTACATTTAACTAAAACATTATTGGTTGTAAAACTTAATTAATATTTTCTTATGCAACGAGTACAACTTTTTTAAACGTCCATGATTAGTGGTCTCTTTATTGCTTTATGTTCGGATTGTTATGACGTCATGCCCTCGGACACGTATTCTGTCTAGGCCCCGGCTGGTGGTGTGACAACACTGCTCATAGAGATCAGACCGACAAGCTCGTAGAAGCCTATATGAGTTCTCTTGACAAAACCAACACTACTATCAGTGATCTCTACAAAGGCCATAATATTGTCACTAAGCTTCTCAAAGAAATCAACAATACTGTCAAGGATGACCCTCTCATCAATAAGAAAATCAATGAAGCCACTGAGTCCTTCACCAAGATCTCTACTAATATAGCTGAGGTTCTATCCTTAGTTAAAGGCTTCAACTTTGTTGATCTTCAGTCTTCTGTAAATGCTCTTCAGGCTCATGCTCTCAAACAAGATGAAGAGCTAATCTTCTACCAAAATGGCATGGAATCTTAGCTCCAGACTTTCAGGTCTTGAACAGGCTCAAAACCACATCCAATCTAGCATGTCCTTTCTTAAAGAAGACACACACTCTATCAAGACTATGATGACTGAGATGTATGAATTCTTTAAAGGCCAATCCTCGGGAAGTGTCACTCCAACACTTGCTCTCACTCATATTCTAGCAAATGTTGAGGGGGAGAATGATACCAACACTGCTACTGAAGATCCTCCGTCTCACACTAGGGGGGAGACTGATGCAAACAGGCAAGACAAGTCTGAGGAACCTAAGCACTCAACTGATGCCAACATTAAGTTCATTGGTTCATCCAAACCTCAACCCTCAATCACTTAAGCACAACCAATTACCATCATCAATCTTGAACCAATCATCCCACAAAGAGAAGGAAAAGGTATTGCCATTGATGAGCAAGTTGAGGATCAAAGAAAGCTGGTTAAAGCCTCATCTATTATTCGTCCTGATCTGGATGCTCTTATTCCTTATACAATAAATGGAAAGGTGTACTATCTCACTGCTGAACAACTTTAGGCACACATGGATAAAGAAGAGAAAATCAAGAAAGCAAAGGAAGAAGCCAGACTATTTGCAATAAGCAAGCCTGAGGTGATTAAGGTAGTTCTGGAAGAAGCCAAGAAGCTTGGGATTCATCCAAGAATGGCAATTACCACTAAGACTAGTGAGAAATTTAAGAAAGCTCAGGATGCTGAGCATGAGGTCCTCAAGAGACAACACACTAAGAATGTCAGAAAATCTCCTGAACTCAGGAAGCACAAGTATGATAACTACATGTGGACCATCAGCAGCAGACTGAAACCTGAGACTATCACTGATATCAAAATTCATCCAAAAACCAAGCTAGTTGTCATAACATTCTTCAGAGGTACTGATGGTAGAAACTTTGATGTCCATAAACCTTTTTCCTTTGGTGACTTTGGTATCTCTGAATTGGATGAACTAAGGGAAATCATTCCTAGAAAAAAAATGCAGTTATACAAGACTTGATGAATTCACTAAGCCGAAGGTATGAAAGGATAAGAAAAATCCTTGCGGAACTTGGAATCAAGTCAGCACTTCCTGTTTCTGCTCCTGCTCCTGAACAAGCCTCATCTAAATCCTCAAGAAAGAAGAGGAAACACATGGAACTTGAGCCTGATATAAAACTTCCTAGACTGAAATGCAATTGAGCCCTCCCTGAAAATGTACTGTTTGTCAACAACATGGTCATCAAAGAGCTTGAGTATGGAATCTTCTTCACTGATGAATTCGGGGACCAATCATTTCAAAGATGGAGTGACATCAAAAAGTAGGGATGGAAGCTCTTGTGCCATATCTTGTAGCTGCCTCTATGGTTCAGTCACCTGAAAATGCAAGGTTTAGCATGAAACTAAAGAAACTCATTGTTGAACATCCTGATCAAGAGAAGCTCAAGTCAAAGAAAGTCAAGTTGGAAGCCCTTGGATATGAGAACTGAGTACTTATGATGTAATTTTTGTTATCTTTTGTAATAGATAATAGGGCCTTGTAATCATTTAATGAAGTATTTTTTTGGTTGAACTCAGTATCCTTAAAAGGCTTTCTATAAATCAGTGTGGGAAGAAGCTGTATTTACTCAGTCACACTGATAAACACTTAGGCTATATTTATATCCAAATAGGAAGAGATTGTTGGGCCAATTTCACTGCCCATGAATTCTTCACTTAGGATTTGAATACAAAATAACCTAAGTGTAATTATCCTTTAATAATTCAAGGTCATTGAGTGAATAGTCGCTCAGTGAGTTACCTTCAAGATGCTCAGCCTGAGTCTACAAGAAAGACTCTAGCATTCAGTAAGGCGGTTCTTAGTGAATTAAGCCTGAGCCAAAGAAGAAGGTGATGGGTTCAATGAGTTGTAGCAATAGAATCACTGAGCCTCATACGATCTCCAACAACTAGAAGACCCTGAAGACAAGAGACTGAAGAATAGATAGGATAGTTTAAAAGTAGATAAGTCCAAGCTCTTATCTCCTAAAGTCAACTTATCCTAAAGAGGGTATAAGACAAGTTCAGTGTCAGGACTGAACTTAGAAAGAGCATTTTTCCCATACTTTAAATAGAAATTGTAATAGAGACATAGCTTTACAAATGTACTAGCGTATTAGAATTGGGATTAGTGCTTAGCACCCATGTGGGTGTGACCCTACCTAGGTAGTATAAATAGAACTCTTGTGTTAAACCCCGTAAATTTCAGGTTATTATTTTAAACTTTTCCTATTATTATTTTTGACTTTTATACGTTACGTTTGAATCTAGCAATTTTCTAGGAAGCTGTCCCGCGTAAAACTGAAAAACGTAATCTGACGCGTTCCGACTCCAGACTAAATTAAGTCTACTCATATTTTATTCATATTGGTCATTCTATAGTGTTACATAGGTTACGTACACTTTTGTTTGCAATTTTTACGTTTTTCGCGTGTACTTTACGTTTTTCACATTTTAGGTCAAACGGAACCCTAGAAACTTACCACCTTTGTATAGAAACCCAAAATATCAACCATTATTATTATTAATGTCAAAATTTCGTGACATGTCCTCCCATCCTTGATATTTTTGAATCATAAACTCAAAATTAATTCATGAAGCATCTTTTTGAAATTCCTATGCATGTGCTTTTGTAAGCATAAGATAGTGACACTTGGGGAAGTCACTCTCATGCATTCTTTACTAGTTAAACATTCACATGTGACTTGTGCTTGACCAATTGACTAGTGTTTTGACTCCCTTGATATTTAAACTTGGATACTTGCAAGTTTGGCTCATACTTGATCTTTCTTTTAACCCTTGTAGCCGAACCATCAAACACCCATATAAGGGTTCAAGTCAACTTGCTAGCCACTTGGTTGAACCATGTGTGACCCTAAACCCTAGCTCTTTTTGTATAAATACCACACCTTATTTCATTTTAGGGGTACCTTTCATTTTACCAAGCCACAAAAACTTTTCTTCTCTCTTCCTTTGTTCTTGAAACTCACGGCCCAAACACCCTTAATTAGGTTTCAATATCTTTTGATTTTCTTCAAGATTAAACCATTCCAAGCTCACTTCTAATCATATGTAAGGTGTTTCCATTGATTGGTTCTTTGATTTCAAGGGTTTAATTCAAGATCATAAGTTAGGGTTTCAAAATAAATTTAGGGGTTTTGCAAGATCTAAGTGTATGTTGTAGATCTAGTGTTCAATCTTGTTTCTCCATCTATTATAAGCTTATTTCTTAAACCTACCTCTTTACTTCTTTGATTTCTTATGTTCTTGATCAAGATCTATATATTCTATTGTGTTTGTGCAAGTCTTTTAAAAATAAACAAGATGACACATGAACTAGTTATATTTTTATGGTTCTTTGATTTACATATTGTTTTGATTGTGAGTATAAGTGAGCATGTGTGTTGCAACAAAGATAGTGATGAGATTAGAGTAGTTTTAATGATGGTTTTGATGTTGGATTAGTAGTGAATGGGGATTAGGTTATGATAGAACTAAAACACATTATTGTTAAACACGTGATAGTTCTTGGATCGTTTATAGCTCAGATTGTTTAGATCTTTATATCTAGGATAATAATAACAATGAACATAAAGAATATGCATAGCGGAAATAGCATAATGAACAAAGTTATTCAACAAGGTTTTTCTTCATTATCATACACTCCAAGCCCCAATATTATTTGATCAGAATAATACGGTTACATCAATGAACTGTAACAGGATCAAGTTACCTTAACCTTGAGGCTAAACACTACACAAACTAGACGTCTACATTTTCCCTGTGTATACACACACACACACACACACACACATTTTCCCTATGTAACACCCACTTTAAGATATGATAAGAACACGCATCCAAAAAACTCCACTTCAACTTCAAATAAGCAATAAACAATCTTCTTCGTAATCCATTAATCCAATAAAGACGAGCCTTTAAACTTTTAAGAACATTTAAAATCATAACCTGTTCCAAATAGTAGAAACAAAAAACAAACAACCTTAGTTTTCTTATTCTGTCTGAGATCCATCTCTGTGTGTGTCATCCGATAACCAAAACTGCCCTTTGTTCAATATCAGACATAACTAGCAGTATATAAACAATAAGCAAGCAGTATAAACTCTTTAAAGAAGCAGTTCTAAAAATTTAACAATTAGCAACACTTTATCTGTCACAAAACTGTCACTAATCTATCACTAATGTGCATTCTAATTCGTTTTCTCCTTCCTCCCATTCTTTTTGTGACACTTTTTAGTGTTAGTAAACTGTCACTATGTGTCGACTTTGGCAGCAGTAGTAACAAGAAATAAGCTTGACAGTACTAATGTAATAAGAACAAGACTACGTACTCATAAGCAGTACTAACCGTTAACAAGCAACATAAATTATAATCTTCTTTGAAGCGAGCAGTACTAAGTTACTTTCCTTATAACAGTAGTAAGTGCAAACAATTAGTAAGAAGTTACCTTCAACAATAGTAAGTTACTTTGGCAGTAACCATAATTGACACGCCATTAATCATCAGTAACCTTACTCATGAGAGAGTGGAGCTACATTAACTTAACGTAGTGTTACTGGACAAACATAGGAGTAACATTAGTATCCATGACTACTCCATCAGGAACTGTTGTGATGGATTCCAAGAAAGCCTTGGACATGATCTAGATTCTTAGGGTTTAGGTACGCATTAGAAACCCTAACAGCATAGACTTATCATTTGCCAATACAATCACACATTTACAAAGATACTGCAATCAACAAAAACCACAATCGAATCCCTATAGCATGAATCACAACTTGCTGTCTATAACTTGCTTGATACACTATGAAACATGATTGCATAAACTAGAGTTTGTGAGAAACCCTATTCGACCACAAATAATCATCAGCTTTGTGTCGATCTTGATGCTTCTACACCATACCAAGAAACGACTAATCCTTAAACAAATTAAGGTTTTCTTATATCTTGTTCAATACCTACTGCAATTGATTAATGACGACAAGACCAAATCCTAGACGAATTAGGGTTTTCTTGTATCTCCAAGCTGCTATTATCATCATCCCTACTAGGGTTCATCACCAATCCAAGGATTGACTCACCAAAGCTAGTAGAAACATTATAAGCATTACAAGCATCACTTGGAACCTTTAGCTGCCGTACCTCTTGGTTCATTGAATTAGGGTTGCTGAAAACCTTAATATCACAAATTCAACTTCAAACCAAACAACCAGAAAGTCAACACACCTTGTATAGTCATAGATCACGAGCCTCGTGTCTCTGATACCACCTGATAGAAATAAAATACGAGATAGTTCTTAGGATCGTTTAAGCTCAGTTTGATTAGAACTAATCTAGGATAATGCTAACAATGAACATAAAGTATATGCATAGCGGAAATAGCATAAGAACATTGATATCATAACAAGGTTTCTCTTCATTATCTTTCAATATTAGCCCCAATTCTACACGATCAATTGTAGAATGGTTACTCTAACTAGTAATAGGAATCATAAGATCCTTAAGGCTAAACTATCTAGGTGTTTACAAGAACCATACTACATTTTCCCTGTGTATACACACACACACGTTTTTCTGTGTGCACTAAACTACATGTCTGAACCTCCTTTTATAAACATAAGGGAGTCCAAGAATATCAAAGAAGATATACATTAGACGATATAAATCTGTATAACATTTAGAATGATATCTTCTGTTATCTTCTATCTGAATAAGGAGATCTTCTAGATTCTTCAAAATCTTCCATCTTTTAAAGAATTCCAGCTTTGCATTTAAGTCATTTTGTTTCATTCTTTTATTCACTTTGTCTCATCAAATCAAGAATCCCAACAGGTTAGTATAAGCACTATTGTGAAGTTTAGATGGATTTATGGAGGCGTTTGCGAAATATAAGGTTACTGATCCGATTTTTGTTTTGAGGTTTTCGTAGACTTAAAAATGCTTTCATTAGTCAAGAAGGTAGTTTTCGGATAGCTCATTTCGTATAAATAGTTTTTCACGTATCGAACACTAAAATCAGACTTAAAGTGACCGAGTTACTCTCAAATGAAACTTGAAACATTTTTTGGCAAAACGATTTTTTAAACGATCAGATCAGGAACAAAAATGACGCGTTCCGACTCCATACTAAATTAAGTCTACTCATATTTTATTCATATTGGTCATTCTATAGTGTTACGTAGGTTACATACACTTTTGTTTTCAATTTTAACGTTTTTTGTGTACAATTTACGTTTTTCGCGTTTTAGGTCAAACGGAACCTCAGAAACTTACCACCTTTGCATAGAAACCTAAAATATCAACCATTATTATTTTTAATGTCAAAATTTTGTGACATGTCCTCCCATCCTTGAGATTTTTGAATTATAAGCTCAAAATTAATTCATGAAGCATCTTTTTGAAATTCACATGCATGTGCTCACGTAAGCATAAGATAGTGACACTTGAGGAAGTCACTCTCATGCACTCTTTACTAGTTAAACATTCCCGTGTGACTTGTGCTTGACTAATTGACTAGTGTTTTGACTCCCTTGATATTTAAACTTGGATACTTGTAAGTTTGGCTCATACTTGATCTTTTTTTTGCCACTTGTAGCCGAACCATCAAACACCCATATAAGGGTTCAAGTCAACTTGCTAGCCACTTGGTTGAACCATGTGTGACCCTAAACCCTAGATCTTTTTGTATAAATACCACACCTTATTTCATTTTAGGGTTACCTTTCATTTTACCAAGCCACAAAAACTTTTCTTCTCTCTTCCCTTGTTCTTAAAACTCACGGCCCAAACACCCTTAATAGGGTTTCAATATCTTTTGATTTTCTTCAAGATTCAACCATTCCAAGCTCACTTCCAATCATATCTAAGGTGTTTCCATTGATTGGTTCTTTGATTTCAAGGGTTTAATTCAAGATCATAAGTTACGGTTTCAAAATAAATTTGAGGGTTTTGCAAGATCATGGTGTATGTTGTAGATCTAATGTTCAATCTTGTTTCTCCATCTATTGTAAGCTTTTTTCTTGAACCTACCTCTTTACATCTTTGATTTCTTATGTTCTTGATTAAGATCTATATATTCTATTGTGTTTGTGCAAGTCTTTTAAAAATAAACAAGATGACACATGAACTAGTTATATTTTTATGGTTCTTTGATTTACATATCGTTTTGATTGTGAGTATGAGTGAGCATATGTGTTGCAACAAAGATGGTGATGAGATTAGAGTAGTTTTAATGACAGTTTTGATGTTAGATTAATAGTGAATGGGGATTAGGTTAGTATAAGCACTATTGTGAAGTTTGGATGAATTTATGAAGGCTTTTGCGAAATATAAGGTTGTTGATCTGATTTTGTTTTGAGGTTTTGGGTGACTTAAAAATGTTTTCATTAGGCAAGAAGGTAGTTTTCGGACAGCTCAATTCGTATAGATAGTTTTGCATATATCGAACACTAAAATCTGACTTAAAACGACCGAGTTACACTCAAATGAAACTAGAAACATTTTTCGGCAAAACGATTTTAATACAATCAGATCAGAAAAGAAAATGATGATTTTGACCCCTTTCGAGTCCGTTTCGGCCTGTATACACACACACACACACACACATTTTCCCTATGTAACACCCACTTTAAGATATGATAAGAACACGCATCCAAAAAACTCCACTTCAACTTCAAATAAGCAATAAACAATCTTCTTCGTAATCCATTAATCCAATAAAGACGAGCCTTTAAACTTTTAAGAACATTTAAAATCATAACCTGTTCCAAATAGTAGAAACAAAAAACAAACAACCTTAGTTTTCTTATTCTGTCTGAGATCCATCTCTGTGTGGTATATCCGATAACCAAAACTGCCTTTTGTTTAATATCAGACATAACTAGCAGTATATAAACAATAAGCAAGCAGTATAAACTCTTTAAAGAAGCAGTTCTAAAAATTTAATAATTAGCAACACTTTATCTGTCACAAAACTGTCACTAATCTATCACTAATGTGCATTCTAATTCGTTTTCTCCTTCCTCCCAGTCTTTTTGTGACACTTTTTAGTGTAGTAAAACTGTCACTATGTGTCGGACTTTGGGCAGCTGTAGTAAAAGAAAACAGCTTGACTGTACGTAATGTTATAAGAACAGACTACGTAACTCATAAAGCCAAATAACGTTAAGAGCAACATAAATTATAATCTTCTTTGAAGCGAGCAGTACTAAGTTACTTTCCTTATAACAGTAGTAAGTGCAAACAATTAGTAAGAAGTTACCTTCAACAATAGTAAGTTACTTTGGCAGTAACCATAATTGACACGCCATTAATCATCAGTAACCTTACTCATGAGAGAGTGGAGCTACATTAACTTAACATAGTGTTACTGGACAAACATAGGAGTAACATTAGTATCCATGACTACTCCATCAGGAACTGTTGTGATGGATTCCAAGCAAGCCTTGGACATGATCTAGATTCTTAGGGTTTAGGTACGCATTAGAAACCCTAACAGCATAGACTTATCATTTGCCAATACAATCACACATTTACAAAGATACTGCAATCAACAAAAACCACAATCGAATCCCTATAGCATGAATCAGAACTTGCTGTCTATAACTTGCTTAATACAATATGAAACATGATTGCATAAACTAGAGTTTGTAAGAAACCCTATTCGACCACAAATAATCATCAGCTTTGTGTCGATCTTGATGCTTCTACACCATACCAAGAAACGACTAATCCTTAAACAAATTAAGGTTTTCTTATATCTCGTTCAATACCTACTGCAATTGATTAATGACGACAAGACCAAATCCTAGACGAATTAGGGTTTTCTTGTATCTCCAAGCTGCTATTATCATCATCCCTACTAGGGTTCATCACCAATCCAAGGATTGACTCACCAAAGCTAGTAGAAACATTATAAGCATGAAAAGCATCACTTCGTACCTCCTGGTTCATTGAATTAGGGTTGTTGTAAAACCCTAATATCACAAATTCGACTTCAAACCAAAAAACCAGAAAGTCGACATACCTTGTATAGTCCTAGATCATGAGCTACGAGGCTCTGATACCACCTGATAGAACTAAAACACGTGATAGTTCTTGGATCGTTTATAGCTCAGATTGTTTAGATCTTTATATCTAGGATAATAATAACAATGAACATAAAGAATATGCATAGCGGAAATAGCATAATGAACAAAGTTATTTAACAAGGTTTTTCTTCATTATCATACACTCCAAGCCCCAATATTATTTGATCAATTATACGGTTAGTCATCATAATGACTGTAATTCTGGATCAAGTACCTTGTACCTTGAGGCGAACATACACAAACTAGACGTCTACATTTTCCCTGTGTATACACACACACACGTTTTTCTGTGTGCACTAAACTACATGTCTGAACCTCCTTTTATAAACATAAGGGAGTCCAAGAATATCAAAGAAGATATACATTAGACGATATAAATCTGTATAACATTTAGAATGATATCTTCTGTTATCTTCTATGCTGAATAAGGAGATCTTCTAGATTCTTAAAATTCCCATCTTTTAAAGATTCCAGCTTTGCATTTAAGTCCTTTTGTTTCATTCTTTTATTCACTTTGTCTCATCAAATCAAGAATCCCAACAGGTTATTATAAGCACTATTGTGAAGTTTGGATGGATTTATGGAGGCGTTTGCGAAATATAAGGTTGCTGATCCGATTTTTGTTTTGAGGTTTTCGGAGACTTAAAAATGCTTTTCATTAGTCATGAGGTAGTTTTTCGGATAGGCTCGTTTTCGTATATAGTTTTTCTCGTATCGCGAACACTAATAATCAGACTTAAAGTGGGACCGAGGTTACTCTCAAATGAAAAATTGAAACATTTTTTGGCAAAACAATTTTTTAAGTACGCGATAGATCAGGAACAAAAGACGCGTTCAGACTTCCATACTAATTATGCTTCTACTCATATTTTATTCTTATTGGTCATTCTATAGAGTTACGTAGGTTTCATACCTTTTGTTTCAATTTTAAGTGTTGTTTTGTGTACAATTACGTTTTTAGCGTTTTGTGGTCATAACGGAACTCAGAAACCTTAACCACCTTGCATGGAAACCCAATATCACCATTAT
The DNA here is from genome assembly GCA_026074375.1 of Tanacetum coccineum. Lineage (NCBI taxonomy): Eukaryota > Viridiplantae > Streptophyta > Magnoliopsida > Asterales > Asteraceae > Tanacetum > Tanacetum coccineum. The sequence continues at coordinate 7,955 of BQNB010107718.1, read as the reverse complement.
TTTTATTTTTTTTTTAATGTCAAAATTTCGTGACATGTCTTCCCTGAGAGCTTGAGTTTTTAAATTATAAGCTCAAAATTAATTCATGAAGCATCTTTTTGAAATTCACATGCATGTGCTCACGTAAGCATAAGATAGTGACACTTGAGGAAGTCACTCTCATGCACTCTTTACTAGTTAAACATTCCCGTGTGACTTGTGCTTGACTAATTGACTAGTGTTTTGACTCCTTGTATTTATAATTGGATCTTGTAAGTTTGGGATCCATGTACTTGTTCTTTTTTTTTCCACTTGTGTTGCCGAACCATCAAACCCCATATAGGGTGTCTAAGTCAACTTGCTAGCAACTTGGTTGACACATCTGGTGACCCTTGTAACCCTAGATCTTTTTGTATAAATACAGCACCTTATTTCATTTTGGGTTTACCTATCATTTTACCAAGCACGAAAATTTTCTTCTCTTCTTCCCTTGTTCTTATAACTTCACGGCCCAAACACCTTAATAGGGTTTTCGCAATTTAATCTTTTGGATTTTCTTTAAGATTCAAAACCAATTCCAAGCTCATTCAATCTATATCTACGATGTTTCCATTGATTGGTTCGCTTTGTGATTTCAAGGGAGGTTGAGTTCAAGATCATAAGTAACGCGTTTACTTCGTTCAAAATAAATTTGAGGGTTTTGCAAGATCATGGTGTATGTTGTAGATCTAATGTTCAATCTTGTTTCTCCATCTATTGTAAGCTTATTTCTTGAACCTACCTCTTTACATCTTTGATTTCTTATGTTCTTGATTAAGATCTATATATTCTATTGTGTTTGTGCAAGTCTTTTAAAATAAATACAAGATGAACACATGATGTGTTAGTGTTATATTTTTATGGTTCTTGGATTTCATATTATTTTGAGTGGTAAGTATGAGTGAGCATGTGTGTTGCAACAAAGATATTGATGAGATTAGAGTAGTTTTAATGATGGTTTTGATGTTGGATTAGTAGTGAATGGGGATTAGGTTAGTATAAGCACTATTGTGAAGTTTGGAGGCGTTTGGAATTATAATTGTTGTGATCTAGTTTTTGTTTTTGAGGGTTTTGGGAGATTTTAACAATGTTTTCATTAGTCAAGAAGGTAGTTTTCGGATTGCTTGTTTCGTATAGATAGTTTTTCATATATCGAACATTAAAATCAGACTTAAAACGACCGAGTTACGCTCAAATGAAACTTGAAACATTTTTCATTAAAACGGTTTTTATACGGATCAATTTCTGGAATGAAAAATGTCTATTTTGACCCCTTTTCGAGTCCGTTACCCCCGCCCCCCCCCCCCCCCCCCCAGTTTAAGCCAATGTGTAAAACCACAAACATGGCCTAAATATCGTCTCTTCCAAAGTCGGACAAATTGTGTTCGCAAAAATATGTTTTGAGTGAGATAGACTGTGTTTTGCTGTCAAGTTATTTTTCGGACTATAATTATATTATATTAAGACATTTTCAAAGCGGGTTAGGTCCGTTTTGTTTCGAAAGTCCTTAGAAATTTTAAAAGTAGTGATTTGATTCTTATTACGAAGGGTTAAGAGTTTCTAATGAATGATAAAACGATACATTGAAGTTTTACTAAAAATAGTAAGTTAGTACGATTTAACGGAAAATGTAAATAAAAAGTAGGGTCGTTTAGGTGTTTCGTTAGTGGTTTATGTGAATTATGGACTTGACCCAAATTATAAGGATAAGGTGTATTAACAGCTCGGAACTTAAAACTTTCTCAAATATATAAGTTCCTAAAATAGTACTTTGTCAAAAATGGCAACGTTTGTAGATATGGCGTACCTTTTGTATATAAACCTGTATTGAGGTTGGTAAAGTCACATTTTTGTTAAATATAAGTTAAAGCACAAAACACATAATGGATGGCGTTATTTCCTTTTATAAGCGTCTTATACGACGTTTCGTTATTTATTTATCGTTCTTGAAGCGCGCCTTTTAATTAGGTTACGTTTAGAGTCGTTTTATTACGTTGTTCTCTTTGTGGAATCACTATCTCACCGTTTACTTAAGGTGAGTTCATATGCCCCACGTTTTTACATGTTTTATAGTTAACTTAAATTTTAGGTGGAACGATGCTCGTTTAGAAACTTGTTTACACTAATGATTTCAAACTTTTATAAATGTTCGTTTGCAAACTCGGTTACAAGATTGATATCACACTTTGTATTACTTATGGATGCAATTACTTAAAGCCTTTTTTTGGAAATACGTTGGTTACTTTTACTTTGGACACAAGTACTTTACGTGAGAATTTCCCTGTTTACGTGTTGCCTAAGTATATGTTATAACTTAGGCATGATGGCACCATGATGGCACCCATCAGGGCAAGTTTATTAAGCATTATGCATGCTTCCATTACATTTAGCCTCGGTGTCATGAGCTTAGTGAAACGTAAATACCTTTTATGTGAAGTTGTATATGTTATAACTGTCACATGCGTTTTATAACTTGTGGTCCACACTACTTTCGTTGAACATTTCAAATTGCTAAATACTTTTCATAATACTGTGAGTGAAGGAGTATTCACTAAACGTTTTTTATTCTCGCAAATGTACTTAAACCTATGAATTCACCAACTTTATGTTGACGTTTTAAGCATGTTTTTCAGGTGCTTAGCTTTGGACTTCTCTGATGTGCTATATGGAGTCTATGTGCAATATGATACCATCTTTCAAGACTTTATTATCATTCATAATCGTTGTCTTTTGAAAACTTAATTACACTTCAGCAACGTTTTAAATTTCATTTCAAATCTTGTAAGACTTATCCATTTTTAATAAATACAACGAGTTATGATTTTCAAAACGTCCATTAGTGGTCGTTCCCTTGAACTTGTGTGATGTATATTATGAAGTCACGCCCCCGGACACGTGTTTCCATCCAGGCCCCGTTTGGGGGTGTGACATCTTGTAACTGTGTAGATGTTAAGTTTTTGCATTCAAAGTCGTATCTTTCACAAACACATCTACTCATCCAAATCTACTAAGTCCTTGAGCAAGCTCAGTTGGTTAGCATAATAGTTAACTTTGCATAACACTTTAGTTTATGCAAAGTTATTAGTAAGGAGATCACACACACACACACACATTGTCATTCAATCCCCATTGTAGTTCCGCATACAATGGGGTATAATTCTTAATAAAAAGAGTTAAACGTTAAAAATTATTTTTGTGACTTTTACTTATTTGTTATAATTACTTACACAAAACCTTTTTAAAGAACTAATACCTTACTTTATTTACTAGCCATAATTAGTGAAGCTTAACTTTGTAGTTAATATTCACCAACTACGAGGGAACAACAAAGTAAAAAAGAAGTTTTATATTTATAAAAGTTTATAAAACATAGTTTTCGTCTTTTCGTCGGGTATTAAAATAATAGAATTTCGTCCTTTTGTCAAGTTTTAAGAAAAATAAGTTTTACAAAGTATTTCTTAAGTATAAAGTTTTTATAAAATTTCGGCATGACCCGTTCGTTTATATCAATTTCCCCAAAGTCATAGACTTCACCAAAAATACTTTTCCATAAAATACTCATTTCCCAACAAACGTCAAAACACCCTGTTTAACTTAAGTTTTATCCAAAACTCGTTCCAATGACTAACCTATTACATTAAACCAATATTTGAACGAATTCGACAATTCGTCCAGTAATTCGTTTTCTAAAGTCCGATATTGTTTGTTTTCACTTATTGGGTCCAATAGTCCAATATTGGCCCATAATCACTAGTTAGTTTTTAGTCATAAAGTAAACCAGTATAAGTTTATTAGTAAGCCCGATAATATAGCCGAAATATTTATCAAGTTTAATAAATCAAAACGCTTAAGATAATAATAAGTTACGTATAAAGATAAGTTATAATATATATAAGTTTAATAATCCAAGCTTATAAATTCAAAATAAGCCATAAGCCCTTATTCAAAATAAGTCACGGCTATTGGGCCCTTATTGGGCTTTTCGGCCCAATAAGCCCAAACGAAAGTCACGAAATACAATAAGCCCAAAAATATACCAGTAAGCATTAGAATAAGCAAATAAGCACTTGTCGTATCAAATAAGCTAAAAATATAATCCACAAAATAAGCCAAGCTATGAGCTTATCACTTAAGCACACGGTTTGGGCTTGGGTTTTGGGCCGAGGCCCACGAAACCAAATAAGCACATGTGTGCTTGTTTAATAAGCCAAACAAGCTTAAATCCTTTTTAGTTCTTACAAGAATATAACACCCCCATTTTTGACATACAGCAGCGGAAGCTAATTTGGGGTATTATTTCATAGTACAACAGTCATAATCATAGAAAACGACTCGAAAGAGACGTTTTTAAAAGATAAGTTATCATTCATTATTTCATCAGAGTTTTTACAAACAGAGGTCCCAAAATCTACATGAAAACATAAAGTTTGAATGATAACAGTTTAGCCATCTTCAAGTCCGTGCCACTCCGTGCCATAAGATGTTCAGTTACCTGAGATAAACATGCTAAAAAGGTCAACACAAAGGTTGAGTGAAATTCATAGGTTTATAGTAAACAGTTTGAATACAAGTTCAATAGTGGGTTACGTTGTTATACACCCATAAGTGTAATAATTGCAATGAGTACAATTATTATGGAAAACAGTATTATTGCGTCTAAGCTCATGGCACTCAAACTGACTAGTGTATATATCAATAATGATATATATAAAGATAATGGCCCCCGTGTAGGTAATTGCCATATACCTATGAGTTTCAAATATAGTGCGTTTGGTTACCTATCCGGCTAACACAAACGGGATTCGTCAATCCCAATAGGCCTATTCACAATATTCGCATTCACTCGCAAGTGATTAATGGTCCATGATGGTGGGGGTCTTTTGGCATAAAGGGACTTAGACAACAGATGCAATAATATATCAGGATAGCATACATTTAGAAAACACTTGTATTCATGGTTTATAGCATGTATCCCCCTCACGGGTTTATGAAATAGAAGATTTAAAAGTGAGGCTATGAACTCACCTTAACAGTATAGGGAAATCTGATTGATGGCAAAAGTATATCAAGTGAAAGTAACGGCTTCGTCACGCAACCTGGGGTGATATGTCAAGTCTTAGTGTGATAGTTTATGTTTCAAAACTTCATAAAGTTTAACGTATATCTTTGATTTATTAAATTATGGAAATATTGTATCGCTGTTCGGGCTATCATAATCCAGAGGCCATGTAGTATCGTTTGAGGAGTCAGGGCACTTTAAATCGTAAACCCAGCAAACTCGTCAAAACGAAAACTCAAATGAAACCCTTCATATGAAATTCCCTAGTAACGTGATACGATAAGATTTTAAGTTTCTTCAAAAGTTAGTTGATGATAAATTATGTTAAATATATAACGAAATAATGCGTCGATTTATGATTAATAACGATAAATGTGTCGGGTTTTAATAAAATCGAGTTTTATAATATTAATATATATTTTTATAATTTATATAAAAATATTATATTTTATATTTTTAAGTTTGCAAAATTGGCAATATATACCCTTGGTTTATAAACTTTTACAACTTTAGTCCTTTATATATAAAGTATATATAATTTAAACCTTTAACTTTGAAACTTGGTAAATTTGGAAGAATACCCTTGAGTTATAATTTAATATAATTACAAAAATGGCCCTTGTGGTTATTATTTTCATAAGTTTTCATTATATACCCCTTGCATGAAAATAATTTGCAAAACAAGTCCAAATTCCATGCAAGCTTATTTTTAGGATTTCAAAAGAGATTTGTAGGTTATAGCTTATTATAATAAGCTAAACTAAGTTAGGATAAATAGCTTTTACGAGCTTATAGCTTATGAAAAGGGTTTACGAGCTTAAAATGACAAAATGGGTCGTTTAGGTTCAAAAAATTAATCCAACGTGTTTAAGCTTTTAAGACTTGATAAAAAGTTTATAGAAATGATAAATAAGCTTATAGGAATAACTTACAACAACAGCTTATGAGATTAGCTTGTAGATTTCACGAAAATGGCTAATTAGGGTTTCTAGGGCTCGTTTGGTTTTAGAAATTAAGAACACGCATGGTTTTAAGCTTAAAGCTTTTAACAAGGGTTTAGACATCATCATATGATACTTATTAAAGATTCATAACAAAAATTTAGCTTATTTGAACAAGAATTAGGCTTACAACTTTGAATCTTTAATATTAAAGATTCATAACGAGCCCTAGACATCATCATATGATACTTATTAAAGATTCATAACGAGCCCTAGACATCATCATATGGGGTTTTTATGTTCGCACACCTAGAAAACAACCTCGTGGCTCTTTCTTCTTGATTTCTTGGCTTCACTTCTGGTCTTGTGGCTTCTCTTGATCCTTCTTGGCTGTTCTTAAGACTCCATTGTTGTTTATGTTTGAGTTTGAGGTGTGAGATTGAATGGTAAAGGGTTCGGCTATTTATAGCCTTAATAATCCTTGGAGTCCAAGTTAGCAAGAGTAAGGACAAGGTGTGATGACTAAGGGATGCTAGAGATGACAAGGAAGAGCTAGTGTGTGAGTGTTGAGAGCTAGAAGACTAGCTAAGGAAGGTGGAGGGGTTTTGGGAGTTTTGGGGGGTTTGGCTAGAATGGAGTGACAAGGTGGTGATGTAGCAAGCTTGGTGGCCAAGAGTTTAAAGGGAGGTGCTTGTAAGCAGCTTAGGGCTGTAGTAGCTTAGTCATAAAGGTGCTAGGATACTTGGTTGGGTTTAAATGGGTAGAAATGGAGGGAAAAGGGTATCGGGTTCATTTAGGGCTCGGTTTAGGGTTTAAGGTTTTAAAATGTGGATTAGGGTTAGGATTAAGGGTAGATTAAGGTTTAGGATTAGTGTTAGGATTGAGATTAGGGTTTAGGATTAAGGTTTAGGGCTTAGTTTTAGGTTTAGGGTTTAGTTTTTAGGGTTTAGGGTTTTAGATTAGGGTTTAGGATGAATTAGGGTTTAGGTTTAAGGTTTAAAAGTCATGCATTAAGTGCTTGTACCTTGTACTAAAGTGGTAGTAAGGAACCAAAGTGATTTAGGAGGTAAAATGACCTAATTTGACTTTCTTACATTATTGACTTGTACATTGTGTTTTAGAAAATTGTAACTTGATTTAGGAAGGAAAAGATATTCAAATGTGGTGTATTGATACTTGTACACATGCTTTAAAGGCTTTTACATTCATTTTATATGTATACATTACATATAATTAGGGTTTTGATATAAATGTTACCGTTTAATGCTTGTTTTGAAATAACGTTTTGAAAAGTACATTAAATGGATAATGTACTTGGTAAAAATGATATTATGATATAGACTTGACATATTAGGATGTTTACATGATATAAACATAGATAGAGATGGAATTGGTAGAGGTTGCATGAGCTCGTTTACTTTAGAGATGCAAGTTACGTTGCATAATGAGATAAAACAAAAATTCCCCTTTAAGATGGTGGTATATATATAATAGATAGATATTACAGTGCATCTAATTTAATTGATGGATATTTGCATTGATGAAAATTATGGGTTGTTATAGTCTCTATCCCTTAAAAGAAATCTCGTCCCAATTTAGTTGGATGCCGGAGTGATGTTTGAAAACAGATGTTGATACTTGGTACAAATTTGATCTTCGCGTTCCCATGTAAATTCTGGTCCTCTTTTAGAGTTCCATCTTACTTTGATTATAGGAATACGACTTTGTTTCAGTTGCTTGACTTCTCGATCCATAATCTCCACTGGTTCTTCTACAAAGTTGAGTTTGTCATCAAGTCGAAGCTCTTTCATTGGAATGACAAGGGATTCGTCAGATAAGCATTTCTTTAGATTAGAAATGTGGAAAGTACTGTGGACATTAATAAGCTCTTTAGGAAGCTCTAGTTTGTATGCCACTGGACCGACTCTTTTAAGAAT
>BQNB010107717.1:0-23108 GCA_026074375.1 Tanacetum coccineum | reverse complement strand
ACTTTTTACCTTGGTTAAAGGTGAATGGTTGGAATTTACCTAAGTAGTATTTTTATTATATATTTTATAGGTACGTAAAACTGTAATCAGTTTTTGGCGCCGTTGCATCGACTATCGAAAGTTGAACGAAGCAACTTGTAAAGACCATTTTCCGTTACCATTTATGGACCAGATGTTAGAGCGATTAGCCGGCAACGAATTTTATTGTTTCTTAGATGGATTTTCAGGGTATTTTCAAATTCCTATTGATCCTAAGGATCAAGAGAAAACTACTTTTACGTGCCCATACAGAACTTTCGCGTACCGTCGTATGCCATTCGGTTTGTGCAATGCTCTCGGAACTTTCCAACGTTGTATGATGGCTATTTTTCACGACATGATAGAGAAAACAATGGAAGTTTTTATGGACGATTTTTCAGTTTTTGGAGATTCTTTTTCCTCATGTCTTGCCAATTTAGATAAAATGCTTAAAAGGTGTGAAGACACCAAATTAGCACTAAATTGGGAAAAGAGCCCATTCATGGTTAATAGAAGCTCATTGTTTATAGACCATGAAGATCCTCTAGAAAAGGAATTGAAGTCGATAAGGCCAAAGTTGATGTAATTTCTAAGCTTCCTCATCCAACGACCGTCAAAGGAATTCGAAGTTTTCTCGGGCATGCTGGATTCTATCGAAGATTTATCAAAGACTTTTCCAAAATCTCTCGACCCATGACCCATCTCTTAGAGAAGAACACTCCTTTCATTTTTTTGGAAGATTGCATTCTAGCCTTTCAAACATTGAAAAAGAAATTGACCGAAGCTCCAATTCTCATTGCTCCAAATTGGGACCAACCTTTTGAAATCATGTGCGATGCAAGTGATTATGCAATCGGTGCGGTTCTAGGGCAAAGGATTGAGAAGCATTTTCGACCAATTCATTACGCTAGCAAGACAATGACTGAAGCAGAAACAAATTACACAACAACCGAGAAGGAGATGCTTGCAGTTGTTTATGCTTTCGAGAAGTTTCGATCATATCTAATCATGAACAAGAGTGTTGTTTACACGGACCACTCCGCTTTGAAATACCTTTTCAACAAGAAAGACGCCAAAGCAAGATTGCTTCGATGGGTCTTACTTCTTCAAGAATTTGATTTTAAGGTTATCGATACCAAGGGAGCTGAAAACTATGCAGCCGATCACCTCTCTCGTCTCGAAAACCCTTACGAAAATGTTTTTGATCCAAAAGAGATTACCGAGACTTTTCCTTTAGAGACTTTAAGTGTGTTAACTTCCAAAGACCAAAGTACCCCGTGGTTTGCCGACTTTGCTAACTACCACGCGGGGAAATTCATAAAAAAAGGAATGTCAACTCAAGAGAAAAACAAGTTCTTTAAAGATGTAAAACATTATTTTTGGGATGACCCTTTTCTTTTCAAGACTTGTGCGGATCAAATAATCCGAAGGTGTGTAGATGGCAAAGAAGCTTTCGAAATTCTCGAAGCTTGTCATAGTGGACCCACCGGGGGACACTACGGAGCCAACTTTACCGCCAAGAAGATTTTTGATGCCGGTTTCTTTTGGCCTACCATTTATAAGGATGCCTACGAATTTGTCAAAACTTGTGATGCTTGTCAAAAACAAGGCAAAATCTCTCAACGTGATGAGATGCCTCAAAATGCAATCCAAGTTTGTGAGATTTTCGATTTATGGGGAATTGATTTTATGGGACCTTTTCCGTCGTCTAGGGGTAACAAATATATTCTAGTAGCCGTCGACTATCTTTCCAAATGGGTTGAAGCAAAAGCGCTCCCCACCAACGATGCTAGGGTAGTTGTTAAGTTCTTAAAATCCCTTTTCTCCCGATTCGGTGCTCCTAGAGCAATCATAAGCGATCGTGGGACCCATTTTTGTAATGACAAATTTGATAAAGTTATGTCTAAATATGGTGTCACCCATCGTCTTTCGACTCCTTACCACCCTCAAACGAGTGGTCAAGTTGAAGTCACGAATCGTGGTCTCAAAAGAATTTTGGAGAGGACGGTAGGAGAAAACCGTGCCTCATGGTCTGACAAACTAGATGATGCATTATGGGCTTTCAGAACCGCTTACAAGACTCCGATAGGATGTACTCCATATAAGTTAGTCTATGGAAAAGCATGTCACTTACCAGTTGAGTTAGAACACAAAAGGGGCAATATTGAGGGCCTCTCAAGCATGCCACTTCGATTTAAAGACCTGCGGCGATCATCGCGAAAGCTTCAGCTCAATGAACTTAGCGAGCTTCGTGATCAAGCTTACGAGAATTCGTTAATTTACAAAGAGAAGACAAAGAAGCTACACGATTCCAAGATAAAGAATCGAATCTTCAATATTGGTGATCAAGTCCTTCTTTTCAACTCCCGATTAAAGATTTTTTCCGGAAAGCTCAAGTCCCGTTGGTCTGGACGTTTCACAATCACCGAAGTTTATCCTTATGGCACTGCCAAGTTGTCTCATGCCGATGGTTCTAATTTCAAAGTCAACTGCCACCGTCTTAAGCACTACTATGGAGGGGATACACCACCGTTGGTTATCCAGGACCTCCAGACTTTCCCTAAGGACAACTAAATTCAGGGATCGAGTCGAGCTTACGACTCGGTGATCAAAAACAAGCCGCTTCATGGGAGTTCACCCCATGCTTATCCTTTTCTATTTTCTTTCTATTCTCTTATATAATGTATTGTGTTGAGAGAGGCTTGTTCTCTCTCCGATTTCTCGTTGTTTGTTGTTTGTTTGTTGTGATTTTTGCAGGATTCTCCCAACAAATTCAATGAAGCCTCTCGTGTCTGGTGTTGTTTCCCGTTCTACTCGAGCTTCTCATCCTTTGTGTGAATTTAGTTTGGGGAGATCCATATCCTTTTCATCATAATCGATTAACGTTTATCTTTGCATACTTCATAAACGGCTTAGATTTTCGTAGAGACCCGACCTTTAAACATTGAGGACAATGTTTCATTTTAGTTTGGGGAAGGGAATCTGTCGATTTGATGTTGCTTGCTTTTTGTTTTGTTCTCACGTACCCGTTTTCCCACAAAAATAGTGTTTTAAAAATAAAATAAAATAAAATAAAATAAAATAAAATTTAAATTTTTAGTTATCATAAAAAAAAAATAATAATAATAATAATAAAATAAAGTGTTAAGACAAAAATGTAGGTTTTCCGTTGGTAAGAATAGGAAGTAATTTTTGACCCGATTGAACGTGTTGAGTTCTAGCTTTTTTTCCTGTAACAATTAATGAGATAGTTTTTAATCTAGTCTCCCGACATGCTAGACATGAATCGTTAGTAAATGAAAGCTTGTGCCTAATCTCAATGTAGATTTTAAATATGCCAAGTAGGATTTATATAGGCCTAAAGCATTCTTGCAATTTCTTTGTGAAGAGACAAGATGATGATAGGGTTAATAATAAGTCATGGTATTAAACGAGAATTAGTAGGTTTTCTTTCAAGCTCATATGTATTAATTGTGGCTTTTTCTCCCATTAGCTTGTTTCACCTCTATATAAATGTTTAATAAATAAAGTTTTGTATTGGTTTTTTGGTTAATAATTATTTAATAGAAGTTTTCTTTATTCCATTGTGATTTAGGAAATACAACATCAGAATACATAATTTGGCTTAAAAATAACAAAAATATAAATAATAAGTATCTCTGCCAGATTACTTCATCGTGTCAGAGGCGTGGGCCGATGTTGAGTTTTCATATGAGTGGGGTCCGGTGTCATAATAAGTAGAATTGCCTCATGTCGACTCCAAACGACGTGCAACGAGATAAAAGGCACCGGTTTATACTTATATAAATCCAAAGTCTAAATATTTTTGTGCTGCATCTTGTCGAGTCGTGGTCGATGTTGTTAGCCTACTAAGGGACTGAAGGTTAATAAAGTTGCTTAATTTTTGTCTTGTTTTTGTGCCTTAAAGAGGCCTAAGGGTATATGGTGCAAAGTGAGATTGGTCCATTCAAGTCTTAAAGAGCCTTAGGGAATGATGACATAATGATGCCTTGCTTAAGTAAACCTAATAAAAGCCAAATATTGGTCGTCTCGATTGGACTTTAATCTTGATTTCAATTGATCTTTTGAAAAGTGCTTAGAGCCTAATCTATTGCTTCTACCAGTACACTTTATTTTATGAATTAATTAAATATCAAACAAAGTCATAAAGAGCCTCGGGTAAATGACTTAAGTAAAAATCCTGAGGAACAAAAGTAGGATTTGTGGAGTAGAAAAGTAAGTAACACAATTATATTTAATGTAGTAGTGTATAGAATGCATGACTTGTAATTAACAATGATCTTGTTTTTAAGCTTTGAGCGTGTGAAAAGGGAAAATCGGGATGAAGAAGTTATCTTTTAGACGCTTCATTGTGCTTTTTATTCTATGATCCTAAAAGTTACCCAATGATGTAAAGAAAACATTACATTATTGTCACACAAATAAGTTGTAGTAGGTAGTTTAAATTATCAAGAAAAAAGTCATAAAAAGAGAAAAATCTTAGAAAATGGAATTCGGTTTTTATAACTGAGATCTCAAATCTCTCTCAAACAAAAATCTTTGCAACTTTCAAAGGTTTAGTTTGGAATTTTGAGGTATTTGGTTAAGGCTGTGGATATTGCGTGAGGACACGCAATCGTATAAGTTTGGGGAATTTTGATACGTTAAAATACACATCTCTATTTATACCTAAAATAACACCAATTACACCCAACAACAGACCAAAAATGGCAAAACATATCTTGTATTGTGTTTTTGTGTGTTGCAGGTATGAGATAAGTCAAAAATCACAAGAAACATCAAAACAAGCAAACACGGACACGAGAATCAGAAGAGTTCAAAGCTGAAGCCCCAAAGTCCAAATCCTTAGCCAATTTTTATCTACAAGGGCCATTCTTGCAATTTCCGAAAGTCATTTATTACTTAAAAGAAAGAAAAGGAAGACAAGGGCTATTTGTGCAAACTTCCCAAACTACAACAGTTTTAACTGTCAAAAAGGAGCGGGAAACCTTTTACTATTCATCCATCTTCCCCGTTTTCACCTCCATGGTAAAACAAAGGGCAAATCAAAATTAGAGGGTGCGTTGGTCAATTCAAGGGAGCGCAAGCACAAATGAAGGGTCAAATCAGTCTTTATCAAAGGATTCATTAACATTCTCTCAAGAAGAGCCACGAAAGAAGCACAAATCTATGTGGGTTTTTGTGCTAACTCACTCACAAAACTAACACAAACGTCACATCAAGGGAATGACCGGCTGGCAAATCCACAGTTGTTCCACATTTGATCAAACGGCCACAAAAATATCTCCAATGATTGATTAAATGAATGGCAGAGATTGAAGTTTGGTGAGCAAGGCTAGAGGTCCTAGAAGCTTCAGCTGGGCACTATAAAAAGGCCTCATTCTCACTCACACGAGGGATCGGATTTTTAGTCTTTTTATCAAGTTTTTATGTAATTTTTAGCTTAAATTCGTATTTTCCTTTCTTAAATGTAATTTTCCTTTTTCAAGTATTGTAATCAGCTTCTTTAATTAATTCAATCTTTAGTGTTTTAAATCTCATTTTCAAAGTTCCCATTTAAAGTCATATTGTCTCAATAAGCTAATAAGCTCATAAAAAGCTCTTTCAGTCTATAAGCTGAAATAGAGCTGTTTGAATTCAGTATTAACCTTATCTAAACCTTAAATCAGTTTAATCTTACATGGATCTTATAGGAATCTCAGCTTTTGGAAGGGATCTTAACCTTGGAAGAGAATCCCAAGGCTTATACTCTAGCTTATTCCTAAGCTAGAGAAGCTTGTAGCTGCCTTAATTTGTTTTCCTTTTTGTTTAGCTAAGGATCCAAGTAAGTTTTCTCTTTCATTTGTCGTCTAATTTCAGTTTTAAATTGCTTATCTTAGTTATGTAATATTTGCTTATTTTTGCTTATTCTCTTGCTTATTAGTGTTTAAATGTCTTTTCTAGTACTTATTAGTTGTTTGTCTTCATCTGTTTTTGCTTAAGTAGTTATAGATCTTTAGTTATCAATTTCTGTCATAAAAGCTCATAAAATCCAAAAATATTAGTTTAAATCTTAGAATCTTACTTATTCAGTTGTTTAATCATGTTTGCTAAGTTTGTTTTAAGCTAGTTTTTTACTGGTATTTAGCATTGTGTTCATTAGAATTTCTCTTTAAAAGCTTTTCTCAAAATCTGTCATTTATGGTTAAGTAGTGTTTGGTTTATTGCATAAATAATTTGCACTATACAGTATTAACATAATTTAATATTGTTGAACTTTTGTCACTACCAGATGATTAACCTCCCAATTGGGGAGTACTGTTTTCACAAGTTAGTTCTGTTGTTTTTAATCCTCAGTAGAATTAAGTTTATGTTTCATCTTATATAGATTAGTTTACATTTTCTAACTTATTTCATTGTTTATTTTATTTTCAAAGCCAAAATTGCATCAGCATTACTTTCAAAGTGACATACTGCTGAACTTTTACACTAGCAGTACTAACCTCATTAGGTACTGCTGAGTTTCTTAGTTTAATTTAGTTAAGTAATTTTGGTTCTAGCTTATTAAATTCCGTAGAATTTAAGTTTTAATATCTTAATACATTTTAAGTCTTAGTTGCAATTTTCTAGCCTTATTCCTTAGTTAAATTAGCAGTCAAAAGTCATAAAAACTTGAAAAATCCATAAATATACTTTAGAATCTTTAGGATTTAAATTTGGTTAAATAGCTTATAGTCTAGAATTATAGCTTATTTAGATTGATAATCAGTAGTTTAAGTTGTCTTTTAAGTTTCAAAGTCTAGTTCAGCTTATTTAGTTCTCCAGCTTATTTGAAGTTTGAGTTTCTTTGCTTATTTCCTGAGTTTGCCTATTTCATGATCAATTTCAGTAGCATAAAAGTAGTTTAAGCTTTAGTTTCTTTTCATTTATAGATTAAGCACATCATGAGCTCTTTAGAACTTCTTTCCTTTTGCATTTTTATCTAGTATTAAGTTTTTTATAGCTAATTTTCTAAAACCAAGGGTTAAGCCCTACTTTCTGTAATCAGTCTAGAAATAAGCTCTTCCTGAGCTTATTTGAGATTTTCAGCCCTAGTAGCTTTTATTAATTTTGTTCCCCTTAGTTTCTTTTACAACTTTGCTTCTTTGAGTTTTTCATAATAAGCACTTTTCCAATTTCACCTTAATTCGGGACTTAGTTTGTTGTCGGGATATAATCTTAGGGTAGGTATTGTAACTTTTCGATTTTAATTGTGTTTCAGTTAGTCCCTCCGTTAGTTTGTTAGTTGCCCCGTTAGATTCTTAGGTTTTTGCGCCATTAGTCCATTAGTTAAGATTTTAATTAGTTTAACTAATTTTGATTAATAATTAGGGTTAAGTTTTAATTAGTTCAATTAAACTTTTATAAAAAGATAAAAATTAGGGCTTTTATTTTTAATAATTTTCTGCAACTTTTCTTTATTTAGTGAAATTTAGTTTACATTTTTAGGATCTAAAATTTGTCTATTTGCTTAATTGTCATTATTTGTTGTTTTTTTTAATTTCGTAGTAATAGCTTATCCAAAATATCTTTGCTTCATTCAAATCAGAATCCGAACCTAAACGTGGTTTCAATTTCACTAGTCATTGGGGAAACGACCCGGGTGATCATACTTGCCCGGTCAAACTTACGTATATTATATATATATTATATTATTTTTGTAAGTCTTAACTCTTTACCTTGGTTAAAGGTGAATGATTGGAATTTACCTAAGTAGTATTATTATTATATATTTTATAGGTAAGTAAAACTATTCAATCAGCGTGCGGACGGGACATTGTGTCTAAACAACAGAAGTTGGTTACCGCGCTATGGTGACCTAAGGACTCTGATTATGCATGAGTCTCACAAGTCGAAATATTATGTTTATTCGGGTTTTGATAAAATGTACCAAGACATGAAGCAACTATACTGGTGGCCTAACATGAAAGCTGACATTGCCACCTATGTTAGCAAGTGTCTGACGTGTTTAAGAGTCAAAGCCGAACACCAAAAACCATCTGGCTTATTGGTACAACCAGAGATTCCTCAATGGAAGTGGGACAACATCACTATGGATTTTGTCACTAAACTCCCAAGGACGCAAAGAGGAAACGACACCATATGGGTAATTGTAGACCGACTCACTAAGTCTGCACACTTTTTACCGATGAGGGAAACTGACCCTATGGACAAACTAGCAAGACTGTACTTGAAAGAAGTGGTCACAAGGCATGGAATACCAGTCTCAATCATTTGTGATCGTGACCCTCGGTTTGCGTCAAATTTCTGGAGGTCATTTCAGAAGGCTATGGGTACTCGGCTGGATATGAGTAAGGCATACCATCCGGAGACTGATGGATAAAGCGAAAGAACCATTCAAACTCTTGAATATATGTTACGCGCTTGTGTGATAGACTTTGGGAATGGTTGGGAAGGACACTTACCGCTAATCGAATTCCACGTAGAAACAACAATAGTTATCATGCTAGTATTAAAGCTCCCTAATCGAGGCACTTTCAAATGCCGCAAGTGAACGATCACCTGTGTGTTAGGCCGAGGTCGGAGATGCTCAGTTTATCGGTCCAGAACTTATTCATGAAACAACCGAGAAGATTGTCCAAATTAAGCAAAGAATTCAAGCTGCTCGTGATCGCCAGAAGAGTTACGCCAATGTGAGGCGTAAGCCTCTAGAGTTTCAAGTTAATGATCGAGTTATGTTAAAGGTATCACCTTGGAAAGGGGTCGTACATTTTGGAAAACGGGGAAAGTTGAACCCGAGGTATATTGGACCTTTCAAGGTTTTAGCCAAAGTGGGAACCTTTGCTTATAGACTCGAACTACCTCAACAGTTAAGCAGGGTTCATAGCAAGTTTCTGTATCCAATCTAAATAAGTGTTTATCCGACGAGCTATTGGCAGTTCCGTTAGATGAAATACACATTGATGATAAACTCTACTTTGTTGAAGAACCAGTGGAAATTATGGATCGTGAAGTCAAGAGGTTAAAGCGAAGTTGTATTCCCATCATCAAAGTTTGATGGAACTCCAAGAGAGGTCCTGAGTTCACCTAGGAACGTGAAGACCAATTTCAGAAGAAGTATCCGCACCTTTTTGCAAAACCCGTACCTTCGTCAAGTGTCGCGACTTGAGCCTTGGAGACAAGGCTCTTCTAACAGGTGGAGATTGTAACATTTCTTATTTTCAGGTCATTTACGACTTTAATTATTCCATTATTTATTTTTAGAGTTTTGCGCATTTGCTTTTAATTATTATCGTATAGTTAAATCGCGTAAACAAAAATAAAATAAAATAAATCAACGTTCAACGTAAACAGACACCAAACAAGTTAAAGTTTATGTCGAGCAAGTGTTATATAATTATTACGAGGATAATTTATAACTAATCATACTTTATTTTTATTGGTTACGTAAAATATTTACGTTTCGCGATAGAAATACATTTAAGCGTACCCGGAGACACCAATACCCGTTTATACTCAAACAAATACCCACCATTTCACCAAATGCCCAAAAATTTTACCACTTATACTCCTTTAATCTCACATTGCCGTCCCTAAACATGAGATACAAAGAATCAAATTAAAATTTCCATCTAGAAACATATGTACTTATAACCATGATTAAACAATATTATCTTTTATCTAACATGTAAACTTAGTATACTACTCATGGGATTTCAAGGCAAATTGTGTCTCCTTTTCTCTCCACACTCACAGCAACAAGTACACATTGGGACCAAGTTTACTTAAGACTTTTAATCACAACTAACATTGATACTTGAAGCTAGCTTAACCATTTTCCCATGCTCCATCTTTGTGACACCGGGGCCCCCATCTCTACGTGATCCATAGATTTTCTAGTAGTATTCTTGCAAGAGCCTCATATTATATATAAAAGCACTAAAGAAAGCTAACTCATACTTAACAAGTTGCAAGCAAAAACAAAGCATAAAACACTCTCCTACACACTTCAAACTTACGGTTTCAAACTCACCCATAAAACAATTATAAATTTTGATGTTACAAAGAACATAAGCTGACTAGTATTATTAAGGGTTTGAATTGGAAGCTTGGGTTTTGGTATAATCAAGGGTTAAAGCAAGAAGATTTCTAGGGTTTTGATCTTGGGTTTACTATATTGGGTTAAAGCTTAAGTAAAATCTTGTGTTCTTAGATCCTCTACATTCCATAAGGTCTATTTAAATCATTTCATGTTCATTCATTCATTATCGTTTGTGTACATACTTGTTATATAAGTTAGACACCACCTAGATTCATTTTTATGATACATGAAGTATTTTAAAACTTAAATAATTCGAATTTAATTATGTATGTGGTGAAATAATAGTCAAAATAAAGGGACATGCTTAGTAAAAGTTGTTTAAAAAAATTAATGTGAAAATATTACAAATAAATGAGTGTTGAAAGTTTATTTACAAACTTATGTATCAAAAGATCACAAGGACATGGAATTCATTTGAACAATTCATGGACTATTAGAGGCTTATAATGTAGTGACATATGATAGAAACTTGGTAAAATAATGGTGCAAGGTTCAAAATAAAATGTAATATATAAAACTTGCTTTATTAAATCAAAAACCCTAATTTAACTTAAATACCTATTATTGGAGTTTCCAACACTTAACTTATCCCCAAAAATTAATATTTTTATTTAAAATATTACTCTTCACAATGATCGTAAGCATGTGAACTTGAAAAACGGATTTATAACGAAAAAGATATGACATTTACAAGTTTACGTTAATTAAACGTATAAAAGTAATTTTATAAAAGTTATTTTATACACATACCTACTGTTTCGGATCTGAACTATAAAAATAAATATTTTGTAAACCTAGTACTTTTCATGACAAATCCAAGGGCGTAAGAAACTCAAGAAACGGAATTAAAATAAACGAGTTATGATTTAAACAAGTTACTTATAATTAAATCTATAAAAACAGATTTTATAAACTGTAATGAACAATAAAAGTTACTGTTCATCAGAGGTTTAATTTTTTTAAATATGATATTTTGATAGGTTTTCTCAATACGAAGTCGTGGACATAAGAAACGTATAAAACGGAGTCAAAACGATAAAGATATGAGGTTTTAAAAATCACGCGCACTATTTTTCTTTTAATACATTATTTTTATAAAACAATCAAATTAATAATGAAATATCATATTTTAATCAACATAAACATTAAATCATATATTTTTACAAATGATACATTAGTGAGTAAAAATAACATTTTCTTTACGGGTACAAGTACATATGCTTTTATTTAACAAAGTACGGGTTGATTATTAGTTAAACTTTTAGAGGGTTAATAAGAACTATTAGGTGGTGGTGTGACTATATAACATGTGATGCTTTATTTATATAACATACATTATACTCATACGGCCTATAATTAATTAGGTTGCATTCGGATTGCCGAGACGATTCACTTATTTGATTTAGATAATCAATCATTCACTTACGGTGAGTTCATGGCCCCGCTTTTATACAATTATATTGTTTTACAACTTTGGGGTGAGAAACATGCTTCGTTTTACATTTGGACGCAAGTACCCTTTTAAACAAGTTACGAGTTGGCCTAAGTAGCTAAACCCACTATTGCCCACTATCATGAACTGTCAATTGCTAGTTAGCGAGCGCGAATGTTATGAATAGATCTATTTGGGATTGACATCCCCGTTCGGGTGAGTAGCGCTCATCAGTTTCGAATGTACTGAAACAACGAATGTATACATGTCGGAACAATTTGGATGTTGCGGGTTTGAACATCTACACGGGCACATTATGTGCATTAATTTTGCATACATAGATGTCGAGCTTCGGTGTCATGAGCTTAGTGCACTTCGTAATTACTTTTGAGATACTGTATGTGTTACATGTCTTACAATGGAAATCTTGTGGTCCTATTTTTATACATTTATTAAACCTGTGAATTCACCAACTTTATGTTGACGTTTTAAAGCATGTTTTTCTCAGGTCAATAAGGTACGAGAAACAAGGATACATTGGTGGTCACCATTTTGGAGTCATTACTATAAAGATTTGGGTGCATTACATTTTGGGAATATCTGTTATGTCTTAAAATCTTTACTTTTCATGGATGAACAAGTTAAGCTTCGGGCTATTGTAACAAACAAGTTTATTTAATCCAATGTATCAATTTTTAACGACTCATATAGAGGTCGTTCTCATATCTTGTGCTATTGATCTATGAAGTAACACTCTCTGACCCTTATTCCGCTGCGACCCATTTTGGGGGTGTTACAATGGTCCCTGATGAATAAGACATAGTGGAAAGGTTTATTAGAGGTTTACTGGACAACATTCAAGGGAATGTGATTGCTACAAATCCAGCCAGACTCCAAGATGTCGTACGCATTGATATCCAATTGATGGACAAGAAGGTCCAGGGTTATGCTGCAAGGAGTGCTGAGAATAAGAGGAGGATGGAGAGTAACCTAAGGGATAACCGTGGACAGCAACCGCCGTTCAAGAGGCAAAATACTAGTGGGCAGAATGTGGCCAGAGCTTATACGGCTGGGAACAATGAAAGAAAGGGGTATGTTGGATTTCTCCCCTACTGCAACAAGTGTAGGTTACACCATGAAGGGTTGTGTACTATAAGGTGTGGAAACTGTAAGAAGGTTGGACATCAGACTAGGGATTGTAGGGCTGCTATTGCTCCAAACACTCAGAGGGCTCCAGTTAGAAATCAGCAGGGTATTATTTGTTATGAGTGTGGAAGACCATGACATTTCAGGAAGGATTATCGTAAGTTGAGGAATCAAAACCGTGGAAACCAGACAAGAAACAAGAATGGAAACAAGACTGGAGGTAACGAAACTATAGCGAGAGCTTACGCCATTGGTGGAGGATGAACAAACCTTGATTCCAACGTTGTCATGGGTACGTTTCTTCTCAATAACTGTTATGCTTGGATGTTATTCGATTCGGGTGCCGATAGAAGTTTTGTGTCGACAACCTTTAGTGCTTTGCTTGATGTTACACCAACCACTTTAGACACTAGTTATGCCGTAGAACTTGCCGATGGAATTTATGCCGTAGAAACATGCCATGGAAGAATTTCATAAACAAGTATCGGTCTTAGAGTTTGCAAACGTTAGGATTATTAGGTCAATCCGTATCGACATAGATCTAATGCCCGTAGAACCTTGGTAGTTTTCCGACGTCATCAACGGTATAGATTGGTTGGCGAAGTACACACGCGTTGATCGTAATTTTGGTGACAAGAAGTTGTCCCGTATTCCTTATAGAGAAATGAGTTGTAGTAATCCGGGTGATAATTGCGACAGTTAGGAAAGTAAGCTGAACATCATATCGTGTTATGAGGACCCAAAGTATAATGAGAAGGGGATGTCAATCTACCCTAGCGCAGGTTACCTCCAAGAAGGCTGATGATAAGTCATAGGGAAAGCGACTTGAGGACGTACCAACAATACGGAATTTCCGATTGTCCTTTCCAGAAGACATGCCGGGGCTACTGCCTTGCTTCGACAAGTTGAATTTCAAATCTACTTAGTCCTTGGTGTTGCACCTGTAGCACGAGCCCCTTATCGATTAGCACCAGCCGAAATGCAAGAGTTGTCTACCCAGTTGCAAGAACTTTCTGACAGAGGATTTATAAGGCTGAGTTCCTCACCCTAGGGAAGCACCAGTTTTGTTTGTCAAGAAGAAAGATGTTCTTTTCGGAGGTTATCGACTACCGTGAACTAAATAAGCTTACTGTGAAGAATCGATACCCACTTCTGAGAATCGACGATTTGTTTGATCAATACAAGGATCAAAAGTCTACTCGAAGATCGACCTGAGGTCTGGTTATCACCAACTCAGAGTTCATGAGGAAGACATTCCAAAGACAGCATTTAGGACTCGCTATGGACATTACAAGTTCCAAGTAATGCCGTTTGGCTTGACTAACGCACCGGCAGTATTCATGGATTTGATGAATCAGGTGTGCAAACCTATCTGGATAGATTCGTGATTGTGTTTATCGATGATATTTTGATCTACTCCAAGAGCAGAAAGGAGCACGAAGGCACCATAAGTTGATTTTGAAGTATTAAAAGGATGAGAATTGTACGTCCAAAGTTTACTTAAAGTATAGTTTTGGCTGTCGAAGGACAGATTTCTTGGTCACGTAGGTGATTGATAGTGAAAGTGCATTCACGTGATCCCAGCGAAGATTGAGAGCAATCACAGATTGGGCGTCCACCCAAGAAAGTTTTCAAAGTGTGAGTTTTTGTTATCGAAGGTACAATTTCTTGGTCACGTGATTGATAGTGAAGGCATTCACATTTATCCTGCTAAGATTGAGTCAATCAAGGATTGGGCATCACCCAAGACACCAACCGAGATTCGTTAATTTTTAGGATTGGCCAGTTACTACCGATGGTTTATTAAAGGTTTTTCAAAAATTGCTAGGCCTATGACGAAGTTGACTCAGAAAAGCATGAAGTTTGATTGGGGAGAAAAGGCAGAGGCTGCGTTTCAGCTGTTGAAACAAAAACTGTGTAGTGTGCCAATTTTGTCTTTACCTGAGGGAAGTGAGAACTTCGTGGTATACTGCGATGCTTCGCATAAAAGGTTAGGCGCGGTTTTGATGCGGAGGGAGAAGGTCATAGCTTATGCATCCCGCCAACTCAAGGTTCATGAGAAGAACTATACTACACACGACCTGGAGCTTGGTGCTATAGTGTTTGCCCTGAAGATGTGGAGACACTATCTGTACAGTATAAAGTGCGTTGTGTTCACTGATCACAAGAGTTTGCAACACATTCTCGATCAGAAGGAGCGAAACATGAGACAACGACGATGGTTAGACTTGTTAAGCGACTACGACTGTGAGATTCAATATCATTCATGAAAGGCGAATGTGGTGCCTGATGCCCTGAGTCAAAAGGAAAGAAGCAAGCCACTATGAGTTTGAGCCTTAGTTATGACTATAGGGTTAAATCTTCCTAAGCAAATTCTAAATGCTCAATCGAAAGCCAGAAAGGAGGAGAACTTCATCAACGAAGATTTGCATGGCATGATTAATAAGCTAGAACCTCGTGCTGACGGAACATTATGTTTAAACAATCAAAGTTGGATTCTATGTTTTGGTGATCTGAGGGCTTTGATTATGCATGAGTCTTATAAGTCAAAGTATTCCATCCATCCTGGATCAGATAAGATGTACCAAGACTTGAAGAAGCTGTATTGGTGGCCCAATATGAAAGCGAAAATTGCCACCTATGTCAGCAAATGTTTAACGTGTGCCAAGGTTAAGATAGAATATCATAATCCAACTAGTTTGTTGGTTCAACCAGAAATCCCATAATGGAAATGGGAGAACATAACGATGGACTTTGTGACTAAATTGCCAAAGATAGCAACTGGTCAAGACATGATTTGGGTAATCGTTGATCGTCTCACTAAGTCTTCTCATTTTTTGCCTATGCGAGAAGATGACACGTTAGAGAAGTTGATGAGATAGTACTTGAAGGAAGTAGTCTCAAGGCATAGAGCCAGTTTCGATCATCTCTAATCATGATGGGAAATTTACTTCACATTTTTGGAAGTCCCTTAATAAAACATTAGGTACTCGATTGGACATGAGTACAGCTTACCATCCAGAGACCTATAGTCAGAGTGAGAGAACTATTCAGACATTGGAGGACATGTTACGTGCATGTGTACACGACTTTGGAAAAGGTTGGGATAGACACTTATCGTTGGTAGAATTTTCATATAACAACAGTTACCATACCAGCATAAGCTACTCCTTTTTTGAGGCCGTTCTATAGGCCAAGGGTCGATCACACTACGCTAAGGCTGAAATAGGAAAAGTCAGCTCCACTGGCCTAGAGAATCATCACGAGAACAACGAGAAATATATTCAAATCAAGAGAAAGTAACCAAGACCACGCGTTATCGTCAAAAAGAGCTATGCGACGTAAGATGAAAACTCTTGAATTTCAAGTATGGTAATTAATGTCATGTTGAAAGTACTCCTTGGAAATGAGTGATATTTTTGGCAAAAACGGGGAAAAGTTGAACCCCGTATATGGGCCTTTTAGGATCATTACTAAAGTAGTGATACCGTTTGCCTATAGTCTTGAACTCCCTAGAAGTTGAGTAGAGTTCATAGTACATTTCACGTCTCGAGATTGAAGAAATGCATGGCTGATGAACCACATGCTATACCGTTGGATGAGATCCAAGATGACGACAATCTACACTTCATCGAAGAACCTGTCGAGATCATGGACTGAGAGGTCAAGCGTTTAAAGAAGAGTCATATTCCAATCGTGAAGGTATGTTGGAACTCCAGGAGAGGTCCTGAGTTCACCTGGGAGCGTGAAGATCAAATGCAAAAGAAGTACCCTCGTCTTTTCCCAAATCCTACACCGGTGGCAGATACCACCTCATGAGCTTTGGGGATAAAGCTCTTCTAATGGGGAAAGAATGTGACAACCCGAGAATTTTTGTTCAATAAATTAGCCGTTTCCATTTAGTAACTTGAATTTTTAAAGTTTCGTTTAGCTTTTCCGTGTAACCGGGAAGTTGTTCCGTGATTATCTGAGAATTGTCACCGGGAGCGAACTGGGACACCAAACGTTGTAGTATTTTGGCAATAGCCATGTCTTTATGTTTGAAGATGCAATATCTTAGAAATTTTTATAACTATCCGTGATAACCGTTACTCATTCGTATAATTACCTCGTGATACTTGGTTTTAATCTATACATATGCATATGCATGCAAAGGCCTTGGAAATTAATTCATAAGTGAGCACTAGTGATCCTAGAATGTGGGAGGCCAATTGGTCCCCCCGCCCTCTTCTTGCCTTATCGTAACCAGATACACACACAATCTTAGCATAGGATTCATTTTTTTAAAAATTTGATACAAGTTAAAAAGCTTCCTACAAAGTGGCTTGTACAAGGTCCTTTCCTAGACCCTCATTCGCGGATCAATTCGGTCCCCCTTTCTCCCTTGTACTCGGCCGAACATAGCAAGGCACCAAGTCTAGGTGCATCCCATCTTATGTCAATATATAACCACCTATTCTCATTTGTTTCTCATTCACTCTTAAACCATTTCTCTCACTAGAAAATACACACACTTTGTTCACTCTTTTTCCTTTCTTCTTGAGTTCGGACGCCAACCATCACACACCCAAATCCATTCCTTTTTAATCTTTGATCAACCATTTGAAGATATATTGTCCAAGTTGATAGTTATTTCATCTGGGTATTTTATAAAACAACGTTTGGGTTGTTTTTAGTTCTAATCATCTTTCGTCGCGTTTTCTTGTAAGTCATCTCTTCTTTTTCATAAATGAGTTGTACTTTTACATTCGTATGATCATTTCAAACAAGGTGTACAAAGCGGATCGTTGTGTAAATCATTACCTATTTTTCTATAAAACTACAAGTCTTAAAGTTAATCTTTTTATTTATAAAAGGAAGAACATAAAAATTATGTTTGAACTTTTATGCATAAAAAGTTCGTTAGTGACTATTTTGATATACAGTAAATATCAAGTCTTAAAATTTAATCTTTATATTTATAAATGGAAGAACATAAAAAGTAGTTGTACTTTTGTGCATAAAAGTTCGTTGTGAGTATTTTGAAATATATATATTGTTATTACTACGGCTATATCATTTATTTAAGATTTATCGTATATTGAGTTTAAATATGGTTGGCAAAGAGATTAAGTTAGATGTTGGATTTGTTGGAAGCGTAGATTGAAAGTCAAAGAGGTTTAGGTTTAGAACGGATTTGTTGCGATTTTGAGGTGTTGTCGAAAATAGATCGGATATTCTTTCGAGTCAATAAAAGATGTACTTTTGTGAAACGAATATTTTCACGAGTCAAGGTTGATACAAATGGAAAGTCAAAATTTTTAGAAAGGTCATGCCGAAATTTCATAAACTCTATAAAAGCGTCGAAAAACATACTTTTATTCTCAAGCTTATGATAAAATGAAGAATAACGTAAAGTGTCAAGTCTAGGCCAACATTTACGGTTATCGAGTCAACTTTGGTATGTTGGGTCACTAAAAGACAAAATACATTAAAAGACGAAATACATTAAAAGACGAAATACACTAAATGACAAAATACACTAAAAGATGAAATACACTAAAAGACGAAATACACTAAAAGACGAAATACACTAAAAGATGTTTTAAAACATCGAGACTTGTCAAAACTTATAACTTTTGAAAGTACATTTAAAAGGATACGCCATGTCTACTCATGCTCGGATGATCAACTCTTGTGTTAAGCGTTATTCGTTGTACATTATTCTAAGACGACCACTATATACTAGGTTGTCGCCAGTACTGTGAGATTTGTTTTCGCTTGATTGATTCCTTTTGATCCACAACTCGCATAAGGTGAGTTCATAACCTCACTCTTTTACTCGTTTTGAATAAATGTTTTATAACTTGGGGTGAGAAACATTGTTTGTTTTTAAAACTAGACATAAGTACTATACGTGAGATTTCCCTGTTTACATGTTGCCTAAGTAGCGTTTAGACCACTATTTGCCCGAACTATCATGAACAGTTAATTTCTTGACCAGAGGACCGGTTGAGGGAGCGCGAGTGAATAAATAGATCTATTGGGACTAATTATCCCTATCCGGGTGAGTAGCGCTCACTAGTTCGAGTTATCCAAGGACTAACGGATATATGTCATGTCGAATCTAGTTAGGTGGTCTTTGGTCGAACACCTATAAGGGCAATCAATTATTTGGCATGTTATATGCTACGTTCAGAATTAGCATCGGTGTCATGAGCTTAGTGCAACGTAAATACCTCTTTATGTGAAGTTGTATCTGTTATAACTGTCGCATATGTTTTGAAATCTTGTGATCCACTATAACAATGTTTGAACTAAACCTATGAATTCACCAACTTTATGTTGACGTTTTAAGGATGTTTTTCTCAGGTGCTTAGCATGGATGTCATTGTTTGACTTATGTAAAGTCTATTTGCCTGTACCAGTTTACCAAAGATTTATCTATGTCTTTAAATACCGTTGTTGAACTCATTTAAGCTTCCGCGTATTGTCATTTAAATCCTTTAAATTTGATCGATGTAAAACTTATTATTATTTTAAATTTACTCAACAGTGTTTATTTTCAAAACGTACCCTTAGAGGTCGTTCTTTATGCTTTGTACTTGAGATGCTCAATAAAATCACGCCTCCGGACATGTATTCCGTCCAGGCCCCGTCTGGGGGTGTGACAGCATTGACCGAGTATAATGGAAGTATACATTAGGTTTTACTAGTTCTTAGGTTTCCCTATTATTTAGGAGGTCATGGTAGTGAGTACACCCACGTTCCATTTCATCCATGTTTTGTGTACTTTAGCATTTAGTATATAAATAGGTAGTAGTCCTTTGTATCTGTGTGTATTTTCAGCTTCTTTCACTTAATAGAAATCACATTGAAAACCCAATAACCTAGTATATCAATATCACATTACTGTTTTGATTGGTGTTTGTGGGTGTGAGTTTGGGGTGGGGAAGGGACTGAAACCAACATTTGGTATCAAGAGCTTCATTCGATTAAAGGCGGGTTTGAGAGTCGGTTTCCAGAGAAGGTGTAGCCCTTCGGGGCGGATGTAGCAGGGAACCGGGTTTTGTCTTTAAGAGGCGTTGAGTTGTTCCATGTTGAAGAGACTAAACCACGGGAGTGCGTGAAACGAACGGGAAGGATCCGTCAAAGCAGGTGGCTTTGGATTTGGTTCATTTTGCAGGTTTAAGAAGACGGTAAAGCGTGTAGCTTGTTCTTCTTAGTCGGTGGAATAGGACTCTTGGGACGGGGTCGATCGGAAAATGGGTTGGGACTGTTTTACAGCGGAAGACGGAGACGGTAAGGTGTTTCGGGACATCCATTGTCGTGGAGGAGACGGGGAGTACTGTTTAAGACGACGGGGGTGACCGGTGATGAACATAGGTGGTTTGTAGCTGTTAGTTGTGATCAAATCTGACGGTAGGTTCTAAGTCACCGGAAAATAAGGAGATTAACTGGGTCGCGGGATAAACGGACAGGAAGAGTCGGGAAAAGCAGGTAGCTTTGATTCGATTCGTTTGGCGAGTGAAAGAAAACGGTAGAAGCGGGTGGCTTTGTTTTCTTAATTGATGGAATAATGCTCTCGTGTCACAGAAATGTTATGAGAAAACGAGTTCTGTGTGGTGACAACAACAGTCGGGTGGTAGGGGACTTTGGACGTAAACGAGGTAGAGGTCGTAAGTCCGGAAAAAGTCAGAAACAATGGAGAATCAACACGGTGCGAACATTATGGCGTTGGAAGTTCAAATCGAGTGGCTTTGGACGTGGCCGGGGAAGAGGTCATGGGTCCGGGAGGATTCGAGATGGTAACGAACGTGACCACATGTTACATGTTACATGTGTTATGAAAAATAGAAAAGAGGTTGATAGAAGACTTTGGATGTGACCGTGGTGAAGGTCGGGTGTCCGGGAAAGGTCTTGAACGAACAAGAGAACCGTAGAAGAGGCTCGGGTTGAGATCATCAAGATTATGGGGTAAATGTAGGATAATCTTAATGGGCTAAGGTCATGGAACGGGTCAGTGGATCGTTTGATCTATTGAGAAGAGACTGGGTAGTTGCATTGACCGGGTATAATGAAAGTATACATTGGGTTTTACTAGTTCTTAGGTTTCCCTGTTATTTAGGAGGTCATGGCAGTGAGTACACCCACGTTCCATTTCATGCATGTTTTGTGTACTTTAGCATTTAGTATATAAATAGGTAGTAGTCCTTTGTATCTGTGTGTATTTTTTGTTTCTTTCACTTAATAGAAATCACATTGAAAACCCAATAACCTAGTATATCAATATCACATTGCTGTTTTGATTGGTGTTTGTGGGTGTGAGTTCGGGGTGGGGAAGGAACTGAAACCAACACACATCTACTACCTCATATCAACTTATCAAGTAGACAAAACCATTATCTGAAAATTTAATTGTTAATTGATTCAATAGATGCATAAGTTACACTTCCAACACTTATAACCATAAATTTAAACCATAAAAAATGTCCATCATCCCTACATGTAAACACTTATGCTGTACTAATTTATAAAGACTTAAGTTCTAATATTATAGGCAATGGTTATGGAATAAACAAAGTAGAAAGAGAAATGCTTAATATTGAGATAACATAAAAAGGATTAACATTTATGAGGGCATAGAAAATATACCGATCTAACGTATAGCTGTTGAAACACCCAACCAAAAACACATATCTTCTGCATGAAAACTGATAGCGTGGGGAAGAAGCCACTATGCATCATAACTAAACTAACAGCAACTCTCAGCACAAAATTAAAGTAATGACCTCATGAAATTATATCAAGCAAACCTGAACAGGGTTATGAATTGGTAAAGCCTCTGCAGCCATTCCTATTACGGGCTACCTAATGATAATAAATAAGAAACCAATACCGATAGAAATTGTGCCCTGCAAATGGAGTGATATAAAGACTCAATGAAATGTAAAATACATTCATAAAAATTTGAATTTTGTGAAAGGCGTATAGAAAATGATGAGTACTATATAAATACCTTTAAGTTGTTAGTTTTCAGAAAGAATTGCAAGGAGGGTTTAGAGTTATCCAATTATGTTATGATGCAAAAGAAACACAATCCTATCTATATGAACTACAGTATTTCATCATAGATATGAGAATTCATTTCAGTTTGATATCTCACATATAAAGTGATCAAACATCATGTGAAATGTCTTGCTACTTCTACTCCCTCCACAGTTCTATCAGCAAATGCTTGTGGGTAGCAGAGTATTGCTATCATGTATGAATTTATTAATTAGCGGGTTTCGAATGAACATATCCTCTCAGCTTATACTTCGTCTCAACTTTCAACACCAATAGATTAAATACTACTCCTTCACAGGCCATAATTTGGTACAGCTCTTTAGAAATCTCTCCTTTAATAATTTGTGGCTAAAGCTAGCAGTCGTATAGAAGCTCTACAATACCAGCCCTAATAGATAGAATAGTCATTTCTGGTACATAAAAGCAAGCTGAGTTTATCTTGGACTAAGATGGCTTTAAAATGATCAATGATAATATGATTGTTGAACTGAAGAAGAAAAGCTACACCTGCTAAAATTGTATTTTTGACCTATCACAACAGCTCAGGACTGATTTATATATATCGCATAGTATGACCATCTCTCATTAATTATAGTTAATCACTGGAATGAATGGTCAAACAGTTTGGATAGTGGGTCAACACGGGTAACTTTGGTACATTTAAAATCTAAACAAATATCATACATTACTTAAATGGTTGCGTGCATCAACAATAAACTTAGGCTAACTTTGATCTTATTCTACCCATTTACCATTTACCTTGCATAAATCCTCTATTTTTTGTGTCTTCTCCCCACTTTACTCAAAAATCTTTAACCGAGTATCTTAAAGCATTGTAGAGTTGCTCCCCAACTTTCCATCAAAACCTTCGCATTTATGTGAAACCTATGTAGACTTCTTAATGTCTTATATGTTAAAATACTTTTAGTTTACTTTAGTTATTTGTATGGGTCGAAATTTGAAAAAAGCTGTGTAATGGGTTGGGTTAAACCCATACCCAAACAACCTGTTTAAATGGACAGTTACTAGCAGTTATCATTAAGGAATCGACAAATTGGTTAGGATAGGGTCGTGTCGATTCACTGTATATATATAGGGTTGTTTAGAGTCGTTGTAAACAATTCATCATTATCACTCGTTATCAATACAGAAATTGTTACAACAAATTGTTTCTCTGTTAAACCATTTCCCAAACACTCCTGCACACAATGGTTAGTTATAATCGTATACTCTCAAAGGATTGGTTTAATCCAAAACCTGTGATTAGAAGTTCTCTACAGTGGCAAGCCAATTGTTCTTTAACATGTTTGAGTGAACCATGATTGAATGGTTATATACTTCAATGAAACAGTAAAACAATAA
>BQNB010107716.1:2736-23108 GCA_026074375.1 Tanacetum coccineum | reverse complement strand
GCTTTTTAGTAAACCCAAGTCCTAGCTTTTGGCTTATCTTAAGAGCCAATAAGCTCTTAGATAAGCTTCCTCAGTTTCAGACCTTAAGAGGCCCTTTTTGATAGCTTATTTTTAAGCTTTAAGAAGCCCTTTGACTGTTTTTGCTTAGCTTAGTGTAGACATTGCTTATTTTCATTCTAGCTTATTAAGCTTATTCCATTTGCTTAATTGTGCTCCTAATAGCTTATTAGGATGGTGTGATAAGCTGTGGGTGCTTATTTGCCCATTTTCTTTGCTTATGTGTGCCAACAGTTAAAAAGATAAGCTTCACTTTTGCCTTTTAAGCTTTGTTAAGTTACTGTCTAAGTTTAAGCCCTCTTTCAGCTTATTTAGTTGTCCCATTTTAGTCTTTAGTGCTTATTTAAGATAGGATAGATAATTCATTAAGCTTATTAGTCCAAGTTTTAGCTTAAGTGTCCAAAAAGTCCAAAAGACCTAGCCATTTTAAGCTTTAAGCTCATTTAAGCAAACTGTCTGTTTTAAAAGCTCTTTTTAAGCTTATTTATAAGCTTTCACAAAAGGTTGTAGTTTTAGAAATTGTTAAGCTCAATAAGCTTAACAAGTTTGGTTCACAAAGTTTTCATAAAAAAAAGGAGACAAGGGGTGACCCGGGTGAGCAAGACTCGAACCCGGGCCTCTACCCTCGTACACCTCTCTTTTTGGTAACAAGTGTTACCGCTGCGCCCTTGGGACTTTTACGTTAGTGTCCCAAGGGCTTTAGTATTTAACCTCATTTTGGGCTTTATAAGCTATAAGCTGTCTTAGCTTATTTGCGGGCTTATTCATAAGCCAATTTTTGGTTTCTTATTTTTCGTAGGATAATTGTAGTGTCTAGTATTTTAGGTAAATTTTTCAGAATTTTTAAAAGTAGTTTAGTATTTTTTATAATTTAATTTAGTTAAAAGTTTAAAAAATTCATAAAAAATTCAAAAATTATCAAAAAAATATTTTTCTTTTTTAGAAAATTTTCTTTAGTCATATAGTACGTAGGAAAAATACAAAAATTTTCGTAGGGTCATTTTTATAACTTTTTGATTTTCAAAGAACGGGGCTCGGGTGCGGTTTTTGTCTTGACTCGTTTTTGGGTCAAACGACCTCCGTTTTCAGTCTAGTCTTTTTCATTCTTCGTTATTAGTCCCCTAGAGTAGTTTAGAAGTGAAGATTTCTTCGTAGGGTTAATTTTGAAGATTTTAGGTTTTTGACCCTTTGTTCGGGATTCGTGCTCTCGTTTTTTAGCTTAATTTCGTAATTTTTAGGTTTTTCTTAATCGTTTTTGTTTGTTTTTGTTTAACTTAGCTTACCACACTCTCAAATCATTTCTCTCATTCAAACTCCAATCTTCCGACTGTATCGATTTTCCAGCACAGCCTCGTTGGGGATTAACGACCCGGGAACATTCTATACTGCTTCCTGGTTTTATTGATTTTTTTTTAGACTATATATATTTTATTTTATTATATTATATATATAGTTTGAAGAAAAATTCTAAATCAATCACTATCATGCTTTCTCTTGTGGTCTTTCACCTTGTCTGCAACTTCCTTATCCATGGCGTCTTCATCAGCTATCAAAGCTTCCATAAGAGCATGGTATAGACGATAGTTGGATCTCTCATCATCTAGTAATTTATTGCCATCTTGTGCACTTGTGAAGAAGAATATGATATCAGAGTTTGCGGAAGCTTTGACACCTTTATGAGATCTTTCATAACTTCATAACAAGTGTAGGTCGTGTCTGAGCATTCGGTTATTAACTTGACATTACTGGAACTGGGTATCTCCATCTCCATCTTTAAATGATCCTGTAATGAAACAGTTAGCAATAAAGAGAAAATTGATTTGAAAAATCAGTCTAAGTGTTAATTATGAAAATATTTTGTAACACTTCGATAGTTTTGATTGGTTGTCAAATGTTCAATAACCGTCAATTCTTATGCTGGAACAAGTTTGATTCATGTAGAATCGCACCATCGTTTCTTTCCAGTTGACACAAGTTTGATTCTGTGAATAAAAAAAAAAAAAAGGAAAAAAAAAAAAAAAAAAAGAAAGAAAAAAAAAAATCGCACAAGTCACCTACCTAGAGCTTGTTTGATGTAGGCTCTAGCAGGATTTCCATCTTCATAGTGAATACCTTCGTATCACTCAGATGTTCTGGCAATATCACAAGGATAATGCGTAAGACTCTTAAGATAACCTTGTTTCCACAGTGTGTGAAAAGACAGATAATTGGAAATGTGTCCTAACGAGATTAATTGATGATCTCTTCTGGCTCTAGACTCGAAAGTGCGCTTTGATTTTAGTGATCCGGAGGCTGGAGCTGACTGCCACCTTTTCAATACCGACTTACTCGAAGTGAGCGAGACAATAGATTTCATGTTTAGTCTCCGTGACAAATGAGGCAAGTTTCTTTCAAGAGAAACTCGAATGGCTGGGAAGGGTTGTGCATTGCATCACTGGGTCCATGATGTCGTCTTCAATGTCAGCAATCAACTTGTGATTCTGACAGCATATGTATTGACCCGGTTTCTGCCTTAAGTGTATGGAGGGCTTCTTTCTTTACACCCTTTATCTGTACAATTCTTTTTCATTCCTCAACCCCTTCAGTGCTTACCGAGACTTCATGACTAGCACCTTGTTGGGTATATTCCAGTACTAGCTCCATCTCAGTCGGCACTATTCCCTTGTTCTCACATTTACTCCTTTTAATC
This sequence comes from Tanacetum coccineum, assembly GCA_026074375.1. NCBI lineage: Eukaryota > Viridiplantae > Streptophyta > Magnoliopsida > Asterales > Asteraceae > Tanacetum > Tanacetum coccineum. The sequence goes on along the minus strand of BQNB010107716.1, from coordinate 20,362 downwards.
ATACCTAAGGACTTCTGTACTAACTAGTGGATTGTCCCTGGGTAGATCCCTCCGGTTCTGGCAGGATCGTAGGAACGAGTACCTAACCTTACCATCTTTATAACTTCGATAAAAGTAAATACATGGTCAGTCTTTTGTATTCTTGCCATAAAAATCACGTGTTGGAAAACTCAATTAGGTACTTATGTTAAACTATCATAGTGTTTAGTACCCGATTGTTTTTTGCATTTCAGAAAAGCTCCCCCTCAAATGGATCGGTATTCGAATACTTTTAGCACATGGGGGTGGAGAATACACCTTGGGAAACCTTAGATGTATGAACATTTTTAGTTACAAGCTGTGTATGGAACATATTAATGCTCCTCCTCAATCATTGAGGGTATGTGTTAGTGTCAGATATGATAATTTTGAAAGATTTTTTCGTTAAACTCCAAAACCTGGGTTTTTTTAAGTTTAACGAAAAACTCATGAAAGATTCATACCCTGACACTTACATCCAATCCTTACAACTTAGAATGTACAAGATGTTTGTTGCATTACCGATGATATTGACTCTTAATCATTCACATTTATCTGATTAGTTGGTAGCCAATAATCCTGAGGTCTTCCACTATTGATGCATTCGAGATTTTCTGATCTTAACTTTCTCCCAAATATCTCGATGACCTGTAGGTTTTTTGTATGGTGGTGGTGTGGTGAAAGGTTGATGTTGTATCAGTTGTCTTATTACGCTAGATGGCACATCAGCTGATTCAGTGAGGGTCTGAGAGATTGTTCCTTAGCTTATTTTGTCTCTCAAGACCGGTTCCCACTTTCAATCGGCACTCAAGACATTAAATTTGAACAAAAGTCACCTTCTCCCCCTCAATCGAGGACCGTTTTCTATTGAACGAGTATTAGTCATGATTGAGTGTCACATTCGCCCGATTGATTTCAAACAACACTTTTACCACCGTCGGTTAAAACAAATAATTTGAAGAATCATTAGAAAAATTAGTTGGTTATCAAACAGGAAGAATTCTGTTCGAATTAGAAAATTGCACTGAAGTACATTTAATCCAATTGCATGGATATAAAGTAATCATGCCCGAGTAAAATTAATTACCTGGTGTTAGAACTGTTGACTTTCAGACGACAAACTTTCCTTCAAATGAGAACCGGGTTGCAAATTTGAAGTAATTGCAATCCATTTGTAATTCCATATGACTTTAAATATTTAACAAGTCTATTTTTTAAGTACTTATGTACAAAGGATACAAGAGGACACTTCATTTACTCATCCTCTCATTCTTGAAGGCGTTTGAGGTTTTTCAAGGTTAAACTCTACATCCCTAGTCGTGGGTAGAAATTCGAAACGCTCTTGTTTGTAAAGCTTTTGTGAGGAGATCTGCAGTTGATAGTTTGTTTCTACGAAGTAGAGTTCAACCACTCCATTTTCCACGCGTCTTGCTCTCGAATGAAATTGTGTGTATGGTCGGATGTGCTTAGATCGTGAAAGTGGACATTGTTGCAAGCTTAAGCAATGGCACTTTTGTTATCCAGTACTGAGGAATCTTATTGAATAGAAAGCATAGTCTTTTAGTGAGATCTCCCATCCAAATGATTTGAGCACGATCCAAGACATTGCAATGTATTTCGCCTCTGTTGTTGAGATGGCAGTGCTTCTTTGCTTCTTTGATGACCAGCTAACCAATCTATCTCCAAGAAACTAAGCACTTCCCGACGTACTTCTTCTCGAATCCTGCATCCGAATGATCCGCATTGCATAAGCTGTAGGGACATGATTGTCCTTCGGTTACAATGGACCATGTTAATGGTCCTTCTTAGGTACCAAAAGATACGTTTCGATTGCTTCAAGGTGCTTTTTGGTAGGACTTGCCTAAGATATCTAGCACACGTGCCACCACAACGAATACAAGGTCTGCGTCTAATGGCTGTAAAGGTACATTAGGGAGCCACATTCCTCTAATCGAGTTGGTCAACTGGGAATCCCATGAGATCCTCATCCAGTTTCAATCGATCCACCAGTGGATATCGACAGGGTCAGAGAGATTTCCATTCTATTTCTTTAAGGTTTCGAGAGATATTTTGCATGTTAATAAGATGCCTTTGGACTTTGAGAAACTTGTAGTCCTAAGAAAAATGACATTTGTCCCATCATTGACATCTGAAATTTGGAGCTCATTTCTTTGGAAAATATGTGACATGCATTATGATCTGTTGAGGCAAAAATGATGTCATCTACGTATATTTGAACAAGTAGAATATGTTTGCCTGATTTGCGTGTGAATAACGTTAGATCCACGGCACCCTTGAAGAAATTGTTGGCCAAAAGGAACTTTGATAGTGTGTCATTACCCCCCTTGGTGCCAGCTTTTCAGCCCATAAAGAGCCTTCTTCAGACGATAGACGTGAGTAGGATTTTCCTGGTCTTCAAATCCTTCAGGTTGACTAACAAAGACTTCTTCTTGAAGATCACCATTCAGGAAAGCAGTTTTGACATCAATCTAATATATGAGCATGTTCTTGGTTGCGGCATTGGCAATAAAGATTCTGATGGCCTCTATTCTTGCAACTGGAGCAAATGATTCTTCAAAATCAATGCCTTCCTCCTGACGATATCCCTTTGCAACCAACCTAGCTTTGTTTTTCAGTACATCACCATATTTATCAAGCTTCACTTTGTAGATCCACTTGAGAGCGATAACCATTACATAGATTGGGCAAGGTACTAATTCCCATACTTCAAGTCGATCAAATTCGTAAATTTCATCTTGCATGGCTTGAAACCAGCAGTCTTCTATCACGGCCATTTTGAAGTTCTTGGGTTCGACTTTGGACAGTTCAGTATGGAAACAGCACCACAAAGCATCGGATGCTAACTGTTTTCTGGTAGATATAGGACGAGAGGGATTGCCAACTATGTTATCTAGAGGATGATCTTTGGTCCATCTTCTGAGATGATCTGGTAGGTAATTAACTTGAATAGGTTCTGCTGAATTAACGTTCCCAGATGATGATTGTGCCGAACCTGGATCTCCAGTAACCAGGTTAGGTGAAGGATGAAGAACATCATGAATGATTGGGGTGTCTTCGTGAATGGGTTCTTCGGCAATTTCTTGATGTTGGACTGGATGATGTATATCAGATGTTGACGATGAAGCACTTGTAGACGGTGCATCTTGAGCAATCGTTGTAGACAAAGATGTACCTGGTGGAACAACTTGAGCGTTAATTTCAGTAGCAGAAGGTACTGGTTCATTGACTCGAGATTGTTTGAGGTATTCATCAAACATTGGTTGAAATAACATCTCCAGCTCTTTATCGGTTGGAGCGAGCCCTGATTTGAGTTGTCCAGGGGACATGATGAAAGGCTCGGGTCCTGAACTCATGCGTACAGGAGCCATCGACTGATGCATCTCATCGAATGTGACGTGAATTGTTTCCATTAATCGACGAGTTCTCTTGTTGTAGATTCTATAGCCCTTCCTGCTAGGAGCATACCCAACGAAAATCCCAATGTCAGCTTTGGCTTGAAATTTTCCTAGATCTTTGCTATCATTTGTAGGATAGCACAGGGCTCCAAATACTCGGAGAAATGTAAGATCAGGCTTCTTATCATGTACAAGCTCATAAGGGGTTTTGTTGTGACGAGTATGAATTAGGGATCGGTTATGGGTGTAACAAGCAGTAGCTACAGCTGTTGTCCATAGAAACATAGGTGCTTTTGAGAATATCATCATTGTACGTGCTGCTTCCACAAGAGTACGATTACGTCTTTCGACAACACCATTTTGTTGAGGAGTTCTCGGAACAGACTTTTGATGAAATATGCCCACACCTTCATAGTATTCAGACATCACTTGGTTGACGAATTCCGTTCCATTATCTCTGCGGATGAATCTGACTGTTTTGTTGAGACCAACTTGTATTTGCTTAAGAAAGTTGGTGACAAACTCTGGAGTTTCATCCTTTGACCTCAAAAACTTTACCCATGTGAATCTTGAATAGTTATCCATGATGACTAAGATGTATTTCTTCCCTTTAATACTCTGGACTCTCATTGGACCACACAGATCCATGTGAAGGGTATGAAGAACTTCCATATTTGTATTTTCAGATTTTGGTCTATGGGAGAACTTCTTGCTTTTTCCAAGTTGATAGGCTGAGCAAAGATGATCTTTTTCAAACTTCAATCTAGGTAGACCTCTAACCAGATCTTTTCGAGCAAGATCATTTATTGTGCCGAAGTTTAAATGGTTTAAAACGACGATGCCAATAACAAACCATATTTGGACCTTGGAAGCTTTGGACAGCAAGCATATCGGAGAAGACTTCATCATTTCATCAATCGATATCGTGTACAAATTGGTGCCACGACTACCTTTAAGGATATCTGTACCATTAAGATCACGAACAAAGCATGTATGCTTTCTGAAGGCCACTTCAAGATCAGAATCACAAAATTGCCCTACAGAGAATAGATTGTGTCCAAGTCCTTCCACGTAGTATACCCTTGAGATCACACTATCACCCATAACATAATCTCCATAACCCATGATAGTTCCTAAGTGGTCATTCCCGAATCTGACCGACCCGATGAACTTTTCCACAAAATTCATGAGCTTTGAACGATTCCCCGTCATATGTTTTGAGCAGCCTGCGTCAGATACCAAAAGAAATGACCTGTAACGAACCTTCATTTTGAAAACAGTCGAGTTTGGAGAGTTTGGAATATCGGTTCCCCAATTTTTGTTGGGGTCCTTTTGGTTAGCATATAGAGTAGAACATTTCACAGAAAGTTTAGTTAAATGGCACATTTCTCCTAAGGCAAATTTCTTTCCCGTGGGTCTCCATTGAGAACCACAATCAAGTTTTCCTAAGGTGAGTTTCTTTCCTGTGGGTCTCCATTGATAACCAATATCTGCAAATAGTTTCCCCCCGTAGCTTTCCAAACCCTTTGGTTTTTTGGACAAACTGTGTGTCAGACATTTGCTTTTTGGTTGCCCCAGATTGCTTGGTCCTTGTTAAAATGTTAACAGACAGTTTGCCTTTTGGTTTCCAGATCTGTTAGGTCTTGTTTTAAAAAAACGTTATCAGACAGTTTGCCTTTTGTTTTCCAAATTTGTTTCTCTTTAATGCAAGACAATTTCTAACCTATGTGGGTGTATGCATTTACAGAATTCAAGGACATTAACAACACCATTCCATTACCTGCAGAGTTTTACAGATTTTCAGAATTCGAATTAATTACAACACGCTAAGAGCAAATGCTATAATCAAAAAACCCCGATTCACTTTTGTCCAAACTGACCTATTTGTCCTAAGGCTACTTCTACTCCTACATATTCTCCATCAATAAGCAAGCAGTATCCCTATTTTTCTTTGTATTGCTTCTAGGACTTTGACCCCTTGCTTCAGTGGAATCTTTAACTCCTACTCCTTAGAGGAAGCACAGGGATATTAGTCAGTTGAACTCTCCTGGTCACTTTGTGTTTCTGGTGTGTTGCTAGGAAGAAGTTCCCTGGTTTATACTAAACTAACTTGCTTTTTTCCTAGTAACAGGGTTAAGAGGGAGCCTTGTTTATCTCTTTACATGCAAAATTTTTTGGCAAGTGGCCAATCACACATTCTAACAATTCCTGAGATAACTTTATGTAACGGCAAGCAAGTTAAGTGAACTATCCAGTGGTTTTAACTACCTAGCTTCCTCTACAATTCTCCCTAACCGTTTCTAACACTCTCCTTAATATGGCTGATATGTTTTCGATGAGCACTCCTATTGTTCTTAAGTGGGATGAGGGATGGGTTTTTTACGTCTATGGCATACATGCCAGGAGCAAGAACTTTTGGTTTGACATAGTCACTGGTGAAACAAGGCGCTTTGCTTCGCAATTGAGCTTTTAGACTCTCAATCTCATTCAACATGGTAGATGTCTTTTCACTTGTGTGAGCACGCAAGATCTTAATTGAATCAAACAGTTCCTTGTAATGTTGTTTAACCTTTTCTAATTCTAATCTATCGCAATTATTTTGTTCAATAAGAGCAGTGACATCTACAGCACTATAAGGCTCACGACTTCTGTCATTCACATTAGTGACTAGATCTTTCAAGTGTCCAATCACGTTATCCTTTTCTTGAATCTGATGTTCGAGGTTCTTGATTTTAAAGAACGATCTGAAATCAGGAGCTTCCTGTGATGCTTGTGACTTTTTATTATCAAAACTTTCTTGAAGATGTTGATACTTTAATTGCATATTTAGGTATTCCCCATTCTATTTTGAAATAAGTTTTTGACTCATCATGAACTTTATTACACGTCAGTCTTCAAGATCTAGACAACGTGATTTTGCCACACCTTCATACAGCCAGTTGAGTCACAAACCAATTAACAATCAGATTCTCATTTTTCAATGACAAGGTTTTCTTTTCAATTCAGCACATTGCTTGTCTATAGAATCCTCTGTCTACTTCGTTATTCCATTTGATCAAAAATCTCTTCCATTGTTCATTTTAACCCTTTATAGAGGGCTGTTTTTGTACTCCAACAAAGTGTTCTTTAAGGTTTTGAAAAAAGGAATAACTTCAGTGTAGGTAACATCTTTTTCGTTTGCTCAAACCTCTTCCCCCTCTGTCAGACCTGATGGGTATTCTAGTTTTGCAAGTTTTGTCAAATTCAGTTAAAAAAGTTGTTTTGAGTCATAAAGATTAAACTTCACTTGACTTTTAGTTGGAAGCATTCTAGGGACAACTTTGACAGGAGTATTGGGTGGATACTCTGTCAAAGCTGAAATTGGTTTTAGACTAAGTCTCAGCCTTTTTTCTTGTTGTTGTCCATCTATGGACCAAAAATATCTGTTCTGGTGGGGTCAGATTTCTTTGGGGAGCAAAGGTTTGCAAGAAGTTCTCTTTCGAGTAATCGGGGGAAAAATCCTAATTTTAATTTTCCACACTCCATAAGGGCTTTTGCATTTTTCAACAGCATCTTTTTCCTTAGTTTATCTCAGCTAACTCACGTGTAATCCTCTGTTCATTATGACAGTGGGTGTGATGATTGGTCGTGACAGCAAAATGACCATTATACACAGCATACTAGCTGCTTTTTGTAGCCTAAAGCAACCTTGGCTTTCATCATAAAAATGAATTTGGGTTGTCACAACATAGTGAACTGTTTGGATGCATAGACTGACCCGTTTGTAATAATCTATCTCAATCTTATCTTTTATCTTCTTTAAGTCCTAAACAACTCTTCAAGGAAATTTGTCATCTTCATTTTGTTTAAAATCTCTTTTCAAGAAGTTTTTACTTCTGCCTGTCTTTGACTTATAATGGTCTACTGTAGAACTAAGGAGTATTGTCTGAGAAAGTTCAGATATTAAAAGAAGTTTCCTTTCTGTTTCGGTCCAATGATTATCTCATATTTCATGACAATTTTTCGTTCTCTAACAGTTAAATTCAAACTTTGCACCGTTTTCATATTCCCGACCATTCCTTAATCTCGCAAGTTCAGAGTCCTGAGTCATTTATTAACATATCCTTGCTTATTTGTTAATCTACTATGTACAAACCATGTTCATGCATTTCATCGAGAATAGACATTAATGCATCATTTCCGTACAGAATAGCATTACATTGTACAACAATTGTTCTTCGTGTCTTCCACATGACTGATCATAACGGAATAATAATAACTATCACTCCGTATATTCATCATCAGGTCAACAACAATAGTTGTTTTTGTACTATCGATTGCATCTCGTGTACAACATAGATACTCATCCATATTATCTACAAAGCATCATGATCTTTGTACCGTCAATGATTATTCGAGTCGTATGAGGGCACCGGCTTTCAATCTAAGATAGGGTCTTCAGATGTGAAGGCTTGCATGAACATGGTCTGAAGTTGGGACCCTCATCAACATCATAGTCGAATTGCATCACATACATCTATCTTCAAAAATGTGATCCACATTGAGTGCCAAATCATTCTCGGTTGAATCATCCACATCATCATCAACGTTGGTAACCTGTTCCCCTGCAAGAAATGACGACTGTTCTTCATCCAGAACTGCTCCATTCTCCTGGGCTTGCATTAGTAGCATCTTGTCCTTGAAGTAGCCTGAATCTTGAAGTCGCTTTGGCCTTGGACATTCACGTGCTATGTGCCCTAGTCCGTTACAGTTGTAGCACTTGATGGGTTTCACTTGACCAGGATTAATCATGCCTCCTCTGTTCGGAGCTCCTACATTTCCCGCCACACCATTTCCTCTTGCATTGTTTCTTTGAAATGGAGGTCTTCCTTGATTAGAGTCCCATTGTATCTTCCACGACATCTTGAACCACAACTTTCCCCGTCCTTGAACCATAGCTTTGTTCCTGCCATTTGACGAAGCTCTCAGTTGATAGTTTTGTTTGAGAAGATGTTGATTTGTACTATTGAGTTAGGAGGGCAAGTGAGTTGGTTAAACCTTTTCCATCAGGTTTTTCCTGTTGAAGAACTCCTGAGTTCATTTGAAAGTTGTCAGATAGATATGGGTTCTGTTGAAGTTTGGGAGACTTGATGATTGTTTTGGATACTTCTTAGAGCTAAGGCGTCCGACACTATGCCAAAGGAATCAGTATTAGGTTGAACCGTACCTTTCCATCATAATTATGTGGGTGCTCATTAGCATCAACCTCATGTTGCTTTTAGGTAGGCATACAAACTGATCACATTTTGACTCTTCAAACCTCCTGTTAAGTTTTCACTTCATTTATGAATCTACTCCACTCAAGCAACATTTATATTCACAAATACTTTGAGTTAAACCTGCATCCTGGACATGGTCATCTGTGATGTTTCTCATGTCATTCATGACTTCGTAAACCTAAACTAGTATCCTTGAATGCCTTCTCCTTTGATTTGACAAAGTGTTCAAATTCATCGTATAACTGAGATTTGATTAACTTGTAGGTTGCAGGTGTGGTACGGATAAGGAAGTGTAAGGGGTAAAAATTATTTCTGGAATGACCTTGTCAACCTTAGTTAACTCAGAAACCTTCAGAATCATCTACACGTTTCCCCCAAATGTCCTTTGGCGTCATATATGATTGAGAGTGATTAGATGTCCCTTTGGTATAACCTGAAGTATGATATTGGTTGCACGAATGTCAGCTTTATAACCTTTCTTTTTCTTCAGCTGAAAGGTCCGTTAAGGACTCTAAGCACGTACTGGACCTTTGGGGTTTTTTGAACTGCACCCCAGTTTCTCCAAGTAAAACATCTGAAACAGTTCCCATCTGAAATGGTCCTTTCATAAATGTACTTCATAATATTCTCATCCATTATCCTTTCCTAGACCAGACAGACAATACTTAGTTGCCAAATTACAAAAGTTCTGTTCTGTCAAGCAGTGGTGGGCGTGTATCAGAACCGCACACTGGATGTCTTCTTGCATTCTACCATTGTATTATTATGATATGATATGTTTTGATCGATCAATGATTAATGAGTTACGTTAAAAGTGGTGAGGTTTAATGTATTCGTGTTTTGGTTTTAGTGATATGAATCCCGAAAGTTTGAAAGATATTCCAAATTATGAAGACAAGCTCAACTTCGCCTGCCAAAGGCTAATCAAACCCTGTAAAAAAAAGTAAGCAACCGCCGGTGGAATTTTAAGGCAAACTCATTTCGCGAACACAACTCGCTGCCTAACAACCCGCCGCTAAGAGTTAAACAACCCCCGCGAAATAATATTATATCAAAGACACCCCGCCTTAAGTTTTCAAACCTCCCAGAGTTTCCTTAAGGAATTAGTTATTTAAAATATTCAAAACCGCTGATAACCCTGTTCAAACCGGTTGTAAACTAAACCGTTGCTTTATTAACAACATCCCACTTTTAGCAACTCGCCAGTCTAATTCAACCCGCCGTTAAGCAAAACCCGCTGCTTAGTAACAACTCAATCGCCGCTTTAGCAACTGCCACTTAAGCAACCCGCCGTTGTCAGAGGGTTTTGGTACCTACCAATAAAATACTTAGTATTTCACCAAACGCCGTGAAGAAAATTTTGGCACTTCTCCACGAAGAACAAGACGTTTTTTTTTTCACAACAAAAACACCTATAAATCACCCAATTATGAACGATTTTGCTTGATTTCGTTTGGCACAACACAATACCACCAGGTTAATAGCAACTAAAACACCCCAAACTTCTCATTACAAACAACAAATTTCGGAGATCTTTTAAAAACGAGCTAAAACTTTCTAGGCACACTTTTTTCGAGCTAAATCAAGCAAAAATTCGCACAATACACTACGAATCCTAAATCATCCCATAACCTCTATACCCATTGTGGTATATCCTATATCATAACACGGTTCCTATTCTGGAACTGGCTAGTTTTAGAGAGAGAAACACTAGAAGAAGAATGTCTAGAAGAGAAAGTGTTTCTTTTGTAAAATGAATTATAACTCCTTCACATCTCCAAAGTTGGAAGAGAATATATATAGTACATACAATATACAGGGTATTTGACCCACTTAAAAACCGAAAAATCGTACTATTAACTATTAAAAAAAAACTACGAGCTATATAAAACATAAAATACACGGGTGAACCGAAGGTCTTATTCTGATATCTAACATGTTTCAAAAGCTTTAAATTTATAAGACTAGAAAATACCGGGTTAATTATAGGGAAACAACACGGGTAAAAGTAATAACTGCACGTAGTGTAGTATAAATCTTTTTGGTAGGTAAGAACCAAGGTGTTCCACAGGTATTAGATAGTGTTTAAATAATCAAAAAGAAAATAGACTTTAACAATTTCAAAAATAATTTTAGTTTTATCAATGGTAAAAAGTATGACTACTCGGATAGTTGAGAATAATTTATAAGTGTTGGAAATGATTTGACCACGAAGATGGAACATTAATTTATAAAGGCGATTTCTCGTCAGAAAACGTTTTCACAAATCAACTTGGTTAACTTAAGACTTATTTAGTTAATTAGACCAAATGTGTCACTCAAATAATCCAGTTACTATTATATCAAAGCTTATTTTGTTTATCAATTTACGAAAGTAGATTTCTCAACACAGACGTTAAAGACCATAGACAAATCTTTAAAACCACATAGATCATACCGGGTCTTTCGACCTATACCGATATGATTATATATAGGAGTTGCAACACAAGCTTAAGATTAAAGCGATCAGGATCATACCAAATACTTATTCATTATCGTAACTTCATCGAGTAGTCAAGAAGATTAGCCTCTCAGGCTAAAGATTTCATAATAAAAGCATACTATACATAGACATTTCCATAATTCCCCAAACAACTAAAGTAAGAAAACTTCTCACTTCTTCTTGATCGTTAGATCTTTTTCTTCAAAGGAGGAGGTGTTTCTTGGTGAAAGTGTGTGAAGAATAGAGATAAATGGATGAGAAGGATTATGGTGGAATGAATTTTTTGAAAAAAATCGTCTCTATTTATAGGCAAGTTTGGATGCCAAGTGCGGCGCACTTGTGAAAAAGTGCGACAAACTTGGTGAGTTAATGCGATAGCATTTATGACTTTGACTAGAAGTGCGGTGCCTTATAAATAAGGCGGCGTTTTTTAATAGTTTAATGCAGGTGGCATTTAATAACTTTAACTTTTCAATCTTTCGAGAAAATTGCGGCGCAGACAATGTTGTAAGGGCGGCCAACGTTTAGCTTCAAGGAAAGTGCCGCGAACTTTGTTAGAAAGAGGCGCGGAACTTCTTCTTGAACTTGTAAATAGAAATCTATCCTTTTCTTGTATTTTGGCCTTCCAAATTTGTATGGATTCCTTGAGCTTGGACTTTAGAGTCTTCAAGTGGAACCTATAATCAATTTCAAGCCTTAAATAAGTATCAAAAGTTTCCCGAGAAATGATAAAATACACATAAAAACGCCCATTGAAACTTGTATAATTTAGAGGGTACCAGAGACTTGACCCCACTTACCGCTTATGACAATTATACACTAGTAGTCCACTTGTCCAACTATCTAATGGAATTAAATTTCTTTTGAATTTATTCTAGGTCCCATCTAGTCAACATGATCAATAAACCATTGGCAATATCAAATTAACTAGTTAAGCCCCAAAGTGTATCCTAGACACAGACTTGGAGGGACAATATTTGTGTAACTATAATTCTAGGTGTATAAATTACTATATGGAGAGCTATCCCAGACTCTAGATCCGATTGGTTCGCTTTACTAGATCCAGTTGAATGATAGGTCACATACCAAAATCGCGTAAAACAGTATAATTGATAAACATAAACAAGCACGCAACGATAAACCAAGAAATCAAGATAAACAAATACCAAACATTCAAATCTTCCATAATAAAGGGCTAATACCCAAAGTATTAGCCGTCAAACATCATAATAAATACAAGGAGTAATTAATTAGCCAAGGTAAACTAACCGAGTTAACGAATAGACACCAAAAACATGAACGATTACTAAAGTATATTGAATAACACGTTTTCTCCTATGGAATTGATAAGCTTTGCTCGACCTCATTCTGCTCTTTTCTCTTCTGAAAATCAACTTTTAATGGTTTAGGTATCGAGAATACATGATTAGCACACTTAAAACTTTATTTTGAGTTTTTATTATATAAATCTGGAAGTCGGTTGAATACGGTTTATCCAAGAGTTGGATACGGTGTAATTGGGGGATTCTTGAGTAGGGACCACGCTTGATATCCTCCGATATTATAATATAATCCATATTCTTTAATACGTCGTATTGAGTCATTTCTAGAAAGACGTATAAACTTCATTCTTTTTGTGGTCTTTGGTGAACGGCAGGCACGGATAACCTCCGTACTTTCCTTATGGATACGGCGTATTGGTCTTCAGAATAATAAACATTCAAAAATATCTTCATTTAAGCCCAGAATGCGCATCCTTTTGCTAATTTTCACCAATCACCTCTCCATAATTTACTTTTGCAATTTATATCTAAATAATAAACGATTAAGTAACAGTTAATTTCGAAAATAAACAAAATGGGCAAATATTCATGGGATCTAAATGATGCTTAAATTTGGTACTATATGATGTCAGTCAAATATCCCCCCACTTGAATCCTACTTGACCACTAGTACCTTAGAAGACTATAATAATGTAACCTGTGGAATATTTACTTTAAAATCATTTATTTGGATTAATTACAAGCACACAACCAAACACCTCACGAAAGTAGGAAATAAAAACACTCGAATCACCTCAACTAATCTTAAATGTGTGTAAACATGTAACTATTCGCATTATCAATTGCTCGGCTACTCCCAGTGACGAGTAATCTATCATAAAGCTTGGCAAGAATAACACCATCTCAACGCTAAAGCAAAGTATAACAAGTTTGTGAAAGGTGAAATATAGTTTTTTGTATGGGAAATAACTTACGTTTTAATCATTCTACAATCTTTCACCAGAAGTATCACTCTAACAAGGCAGCTGAAAGCACTACATAACATACGCCGAATCCTGGGATAAGACATGAGTGTTCGATCACATCCCCATAATCGAATTTAACTAAACTGTTAGGAAGAAGAATGATATAAGGGTATGAAATCATCTAACTTTCACCAAAATCATAAACCAACAGGCAGCTGAGACATGTAATACCACAACCCGAAATCCACAGGAATAAGACAAATACGCTCGAATCACATCCACGTTCGAGTAAAACCAGCGACTAATCATTAGGTGAGAGGGAAGTAAATTGTTGTTAAATAAAATCAAGAAACAAATAGATTAAGACTTAAGATACAAGTTACTAGACACTTATTTTCTCGACCGTTATTATGATAAAGACACAACTATTTACAACGTCTTGATCATAGATCAAAAACAACAACCTAAGTTGGCGTTCCCGTAACGGTCAACTTCCAAATCTTCCCAAAACTTTACATACTCTACAAGGTAAGTGGCGATATCTTCCACTTTGTACAATACTCTACATCGAATAATCGATCCTTTGTGTAATTCCTTCGGTAGTTGCGAAATGATTATCATCAAACTTTTTCTCTCTTTTTGTATTTTTCTCATTTTTTTGTTTTTTTTAAACCTCGGTGCAGTTTCACCATCTTCACGATCATAATAACTCTGGATAATTCCTTCGGTAATTCTTCATTCTTCGGATTCACCAATAATTGTGACGGTAGTAAAATCACATGAGTTTTGACTAATATACATTCCCATTTGCAATGTGCAAATTTCCAACCGCACCAATAGATAGAAAATGACACAAGACTCGGGAAATACAAACTTTACATTTTAATCAACTAGCAACTGTAAATTAAACTTAATCTAACAGTGTAGGTTAAGGTGTAATGGTGTAACGAAACAAATAATTGGTGTAAATTCCTAAAGGATTGGCTCTACGGGTTGTTCTAGGGGTATCTTACTCTAAAAATAAGAGTAACAAAGGGTTTAAACGGGAGGTTAACTAACCGGTGTAGTTAGTTAATAAGCAACATGTATAGGCGATTTGGGTGTAATCTTAAAATTTACCAATTTAAACAAGTTACTTCATCTAAATCCATAGTACTTATTATTGTGGTCTCGAATAGATATACCAAGCCAAGTTCTAAAGTCTACAACATCACCGGCACACTCATATTTTTGTGGAATTTTGGTAAACAATTGGAAACAGAAATGTTAAATCCTCACAATATCTAACAAGGGTTATTGTGTGCGGGTTATGTAACATGTAATTTCACAAAAGTATGCTTGAATTTTTTTTGAATTTAAGCATTTTAGTGTGAAAATTAAGACAAGTAAGCATTCTAATTCCATCCCCCCCACTTGAATTATACAACGTCCTCGTTGCATATATAAAACATTAAATACGGGAATTAAAAAGAATTAGAATGAGAAACTCCCCTGAGATTTGCTCGGTAGATTCTCCAAGTTGCGTTTATGAGCAAGATTTCGTGTTGAACAGCCGCCTTGAAGTTTCAAGACTCCAACACTTTAAAATTTCCAGATCGTAGATTCTCCACCATTATTCGTCAATTTTTCATTCTCGAGGTCCTGTGTAAATTCTCAGAAAACAAATGCAATTCTATCTTGGTACATAAGTTAATTTAAAATTAAAACAACAAAAAAATTACAGACGACTGAGGATACGGACAGGTATCAGTTACCTGAATACGGCGTATGATCAGCAGTTCTGACCAATATTGGTTATTTTAAAGTGTCATGAAAATAAAGACTGATAACGTCCAGACAGGTCCTATACGCAGTAATCCATATGAAGGGGTTTTGAATATTTCGTAATGATGTCTGGGAAAGACAGACTCTATAAAAATTAAATAACAAGCCGGTGTTATCTACATCGGGAACAACTTTGTTATACAGTGAAAGTCCTTTAAAGTAAGACTTATTCTTCAGCTTCCTTTTCATTCCTTCTCGTGCACGCTTATGTGCCCGCGTGTGAGCCATTCTTCCATCTTCGCATGTCGAATAGAATCGGGTTCTAAATTCAATACTCCTTTGTAGAACCTTTTAAGCTTTTGGTATGCATGCGAGATTCCATTCTTCTTATCCTCTTCACTTATCCTTAGTAATGGTGGCATCTTGTTCTTGCTCGTAGTGATGGTTTCTAAACCTCGATGTGATCCACCATTTGGTAATTACTACCAACGATCACCCTTGTAGAGAGTTATCAATCCATCAAACCGTCTTAAATTTTAGTTTACATTTTTTTAGGGATTTAAAATTTGTCTACTTGTTTAATTGTCATTATTTGTTGCTTCTTAATTTCGTAGTAATAGCTTATCCAAAATATCTTTGTTTCATTCAAATCAGGATCCGAACTTAAAACGTGGTTTCAATTTCGCTAGTCGTTGGGGAAACGACCCGGGTGATCATACTTACCCGGTCAAACATACGTATATTATATTATATTATATATATTTTTGAGAGTGAATTTTATCAAGGGTAACTTGGTAATCTACTTAATTTCTCTTTTAAAAGTATTATATTTTATATATATTTAACGTGTGTAAAACTTGCAATCAGTAATCATCAATTCCAGTATCAAGATCTTCATCTCTAGTTCTAAATTCCTCAATTACATCACCTTCCTTAATGGTGGGCATCAAATCATCTCCTTGATTTCTCCTAAGCTTAATTGGTTCATTTAGATCATTTAATTTAATGTAATATTCCAAGAAAGGGTCTAATGATCTATTTAACACCAAAGTCTCTCTTATAAACCTAACTTCTAAATCAAGTTCCATTCTTTCTCTCAAACTTAGCATATAGACCCTCCTAATTAAACTACTAGCAGTTTTAACACTTTTGAAAATAATCTTTTCTTCCCCGACCCTTAAAGTAATCTTTCTTTTGTAAACATCAATCTTAGACTGGGCGGTAGATAAAAATGTTCTTTCGAAGATCAAGGGCACTCTGATATCCTCGGGTATATCAAGAATTATAAAGTCTATGGGGAAGGTAAATTTACCAATTTCTACTAGTACGTTTTCAGCTATTCCTTTTGGATATTTCACAGTCCTATCCGCCAATTCAACTGTCAACCTAGTGTGAGCTAATTCACCTAATCATAAGTTAAGGTAGGTCAAGAGAGGCATTACACTAACGTTGGCTCCTAGGTCACCAAGGGCATTGTCAAAGCAAACATTATTAATAAAGCAAGGTAAAGTGAAACTTCCTGGGTCTTTTTCCTTTCGGGGTATGGTGTGATTGATATGTGAAGCTCCATAAGCTTCCGTGAATTTTGGTCCATAGATCCCCTCTTCTTCTTCTTCACAATAATGATTATCTAAATGACTTAGAAAAGAAACCGTCATTTGTATTGACTTGTACACGAGCTTACTGTTTTGTCCAGTAGATAAGGCGTATTGGTTGGATCCAATACGACGTATCAAGCTTTCATCAGCTTTAATGGTGGTCGAGATTGACTTAACTTGGTCCCTCGGGTTTGTTTCAGTTGAGCTTGGGAGGCTTTCAAATCCTCTTTCCTGTAGTACCTTGCTCATTTGCTTGATTTGGATTTCAAATGTCTTAATTTATGCTCCTTGATTCCTTATGGCAGCATCTGTTGAAGCTCGGATCTCTTTGATCAGATTAGAATTTTCCTCGTGTCTTTTTACCGATTCTCCCATAAATTCGCTCAAGGTATCTTTCATTGATTGACTCCGTTCTTGGAATAAAGGATTCATGTTGTTCCTTTGGTAGAAACCGGGAGCTGTTGCTCTATATCCTCCCCTAAATTAAGTATAGTAAGCTTCTTCGAGGGTTTTTCCTTCTTCCTTTAGTGGGCAATCCTTAGTGTAGTGGGGACCTTTGCATTTTTCGCATCCTACTTAAGCTGTATAAACTTTTTCATTGACTTTCTTAATCTCTCTTCCAAGATTGTTGAGTTATGCTTGTATAGCTGCTAGTCCGTCAGAAGTCTTAGTACTTCTAGCTCTAGATGTCTCGTTGTGCATTTTTAAGAGTATTCAGCCATTTCTTGGATGGCTACTTTAGCGTCAGCAGCAGTCTTCGATGGTATGGCACCTCTTGAGTCAAGAATTTGTCGAGTGGGAACATCCAATCCATTATAGAACAAGACTACCTCCTGCATCTC
>BQNB010107715.1:0-17987 GCA_026074375.1 Tanacetum coccineum | reverse complement strand
CTTGACTTTTTACCTTGGTCAAGGGTGAAGAGTTTGGATTTGCCTAGTATTTTATATATACTATATTGTGAGAACCAGTCGGTCTATTATTTGAGTTACGGGTTGTCACGTTTTTAAGGCTGTTTTATGATTAATTTGCAAGAATAAAAACAACAGGAATTGAAATGGCTTTACTAATGAAGGGAAGAAAGTGTGCTAACCTAATTATTTTCCTATAAGATAACTCCAAGGTGCAATGTTACTCTTCTGTTCTCCTGAGGTTTCTAGAATCATTAGGATCAAAAGCACATTCTCTTCTAACATATGATCCTTGAGTGGAATGAACCCGCGAAGGGAATAGACCTATTCTTAGTTTGCAGTGATTATGAATTCTAACTAACCTATGAGATATGCTTTTCAATTAAGAGGGATCACACTCCTAACCATGTATATATTACTAAGGGATCGCCTAATGGGCATAGGTCGAATAACTACAAGATTTGATCATTTTTAGTCAATCATGCACGCTAGGATTCAGTGAATTACTTAATTCCTAGTACACATTCAACCTAATATCAATACTCAGAAAGGAACACGAGGATCCACAAGCACACTACATAGATCATTATCAAGGAGAATAATTAAATAAGAGAGAAGTCAATAACTCATAATAATCATAACAAGGCTAACATAAAAGATGTTTCGCTAATCAAAATGTAAATTTCACCAACAGTAATGAATAAGACATATATCAAATTAAACATAATGTTGATACAAATTACTTAAAGTTAAGCTAATAATGATGACGATCGGGACTGAATTCTCCCTTCAAAAGTGGTTGGTGAGTGTTGGAAAACTCGTTGGGATGTTTCTGTAGTCGTCCCCTCGTTTGGGAGGAAGAAGGATGCCCCAATATGCAAAAATTATGCCTTTATTTATAGGCTTCGAACCAACTATGATGTAGTTGAGGTGTAAAACTATGTCGTAGTCAGCTTAACTATGATGTAGTTGAGGTGTTCAACTATGTCGTAGTTAATGATGCCACCAAAACTACTCTGTAGTTAGGGTGTTGAACTATGGCGTAGTATGCAGAAAAATTGTAGTTATTCCTAAATTGTGACTTTTCAGTTGTGATCCGACCTTAACCCAAAATAGGAAAGTTGTAGATATCACTTTCCTCATTCCGGAGATATCAACTTCAAAGGAGTTAGTGTGAAGAAGTTTTGGTCAAAATACTAGAGCACATTTTCAAAGATATGTCATGAGTATTTCTTCAACTTTTCGGCTTCGTTTCTACACTTGATTCTTTCACGTGCTTCCATAATAATATCCAAATCATAAGTGAATAACTCCATAAGTATTTCTTTAGTTTAAACATCCATCTTTTATGTCATTTTGCTCCATTGCCTTGTTTTCCTGAAAATGTAAATATGAACATTTTAAGTACCAAATTTATATTAAAACCATGTAAAACAAGGCAATAAACATGAGATTTTGATATAGAAAAGTATCAATTATTTGATGTTATCAAATATCCACCTACTTGACTTCTAATGGCCCTCAAGTAGAACTTTTAAAATAATTCTCAAACAAATATCTCCTAAGTTATCTAGAAAGATATGAATATAAAAATTACCTAAACTAGAAAATACTAAACCGAGCACCTCACAAAAGGGAAAAACAAATCACACTCATAGTTCACTAATCTATGTGTTTTATTTTTGGAGATCACTCAACTGCTCAGTAATGGCTAGTATTCTATCAGAAGCTTGGCAAAGATACTAATCTCCACTACTAAAGTCTAGATGCAACTGTTTAAAAAGGAAAATTGGGTGACACATACAGACTTAAACAGGTGAATAATCCTAACCGATACCAATGCTCTAGAAAAAGTGACAAAGCCAGACATGGTCGCCTAAATCTATGAACGAGACACATGTGATTGCTCAAATCCTTAACTCAAGCAAGATAAATGTTAAAATCATTAATGGGGTTTGATAAAGACATGGGAGGCATATTTAACTAGTGTTAAATAAAATAAACAAAAAACAAATAGTTTCCTAAGTCCACAATTAAGGCGTCACTAGTCGCATTCAATCCCATAAAAAAATCCAATGGTCAAGAGTCAAGGGGTCTTCATTAATACATGAGTTAATGTATATGAAATGTAGTGTAATATCTCATAATCTCCATAAAATAGGCAAGAAAGACGAATTAACTCGGCCTTCATTAACAATGAACAAAAAATTATGTGCCAACTTTTTAAAAAAAAAATTGGGCAAAATCCGCACATCATTTAACCAAATACTCTAAAATATCCAATTTCTATATCCCTTCCCCCATTTGAAATATACAATGCCCTCATTGTAAAAATTTAGACTTAAACAAAAAGGAGACATAAACAGAAAGGAGACATAGAAATGGCACGGGTTTATAAGTGCTACCCGTTTACATACCTAAACATGGATATGTCTAATCAATGCCAGCTGGAAAAGGCAGGAATATTACCACAATACTATATGACATAAAAGCTGATTTATATTACTAATCAGCTATAAACTAATATATAAACTCTTGCTTGCATGCTTTTTATTTTATTTTTTCGTTTTTTATGCAAGACAATGATGCAATTACAATACAAACACATATATACAAGAACATCCCCCCATTTGAGATCAACTATCTTCTAAACCCGACCTTTCATCAAATACCCTCTATCATGACCCATGACTTTTACTAGTGAAACCAAAATTTAGCTATTCCCCGACTATGGACTTTAAAAGAACCACAGGGTGGGCTAGATGCTTGATATAACAAAACAAACATATATTAGGTTTAACAAAATGAAAGGATAGGCTTAGCAGATTGTACTAGGGGTATCTTGCACTAAAGATAAGTGCAAAAAAGGGTTTTGCAAGGGGGATTGACTAATTAGTATGTAAAGCCAATATACACAAAACATACATGAAACGGATGGGTTATTTGGGGTTAATCCTAAAATTTGCCTTTTATCCTAGCTACACCGATTACACAAAGCTACCTCAGTGCAATGGTCATTTTGGTGGTCTCAAAATATATACCAAGCCAAGTTCTAAAATCTACTATAGCCACCGCCATACTCATTTTTATGGAATTTTTATATAAGGAGAAAACGGGAAGGCTTATCATCACACAAGTAATTATAAGAGATAGGTGTGCTCAGTAAATTGTTAACTAGTTAAGTAATAAAAAACATGTCAAAATTTAAATGATGCAATATTTTTAATAATAACTAGAAAAATAAAGGCAAGTATAGTCAAGCGGGTGTCTATTTCTAATCTCTTCGCCCCACTTGAGCAAAAATTAAGCACACAAATTTAAAAATTATAAGGGTTAGAAATGGAACATAAAACTCACCTAGATTTGCTCGGTATGATGAAGAGATGGCATGCTTTAAACCATGCTCCAAGTCTGCTTCTTCGAGCAACACCCATATTCATTGGCAGCTCACCATCATCATTAGTGTGGCATTCAACTAATCCGGATTTGAAATGCTTCCTTTTAGCCAAGTGTTATCCAAGCATCACTTCACGTGCTTTATCATGTATAGCTGCAAAAAAAACTATTACAAAAAGCATAAATCCGGATAAAAGAAAGATACCACGCAATGTACATAATAATAATAATAATACAAGAAATACAAACCTAACTAAATTTTGTAGGAATCGTGGTTGCATTTAGCGTATGCAACAAGCCTTTTAAACCACTCGGTGGCCTGAGTGAACTAGTGAAGTCTCATGAGGGTTTCCAGATAACATACACACAAAGTTATTTACCGATTATACACGGTTTTGTGAAATTTAAATTTATTTTGAAAAATACTTTTCCTTGCAGAAGTGAACTACAACGTAGTCCAAGGGTGGAACTACGTTGTAGTTAAGTGAAAATATTTAAGCTTTAAAAATTCCAGACCCACTACAGCGTAGTTAAAGGTTTGAACTACGTCGTAGTTATGATTTTGACATAATTTTTTTTGATACTTAAGCCTAACTACGATGTAGTTTGGGTACTAAACTATGTTGTAGTTGCAGTCTGCAGCTAAAATTTTCCACTAAACTACAAGCTAAGACGATCACGAGTTTCCATTTCTTTGTATAGCATCCTGGAAACAAAGTTAGAAATACAAAACCAAACTAAATGCGAAAATGAAACAAAACATAATTAAAAAGATAGGCATGGGGCGCCTCCCACGAAGTGCTTGTTTTTGTTCGAGTGTCGAGCTTGACTCCACCCTTATTTAGTAAGCAACATGGTGTTCATCCCCTCACTTGAAATCAAGTGTCGAGCTTTATACTCTAAGTACTCATTCAGAGTCACGTTCTCAATATCAGGCTCCATTTTCATGATTCCTGAAAATCAAACACGAGATACAGTAGATTATGCTCTTAACATGAAATAATGAATAACAAGAAATAAAATATATACAAAAACTCAAACTCAAATCTTATTTAGCTCCCCGGCGGCGGCGCCAAAAACTTGATGCGTATAATTGTTTAAAATATTTTATAACTTTTAAATTTATAAAAGTCGTTTACCTATGGTCTACAACGCACTAACCCCAATCGTGTGTAGTGCAGAATTGATAAATCCGAGGTCGTCCTAAGAGCTAAAGGGCGGTCTATTTTTAACAACCCGAGTTTTACGACGCGTATGACGATCGCGAATTCGACGTCATAATTATTATTTTATAAGTTCATAAGATTGAACGTCGACATTTAAAACTATTTTATTGTCGGGAATAATTATTTTCGTATTTTATTACGAACGGATTGAAGAAATTATTATTTTTAGTCGAATTGCGAGTCAAAGTTTGACTGTGCGACCGTTGAACGTTTTGGGCCTCATAAAAATTTATGACGCGCCCCGTTAATTTTGTATTTTTCGAAATTCCTATTTCGTTGGACTCCGACATTATTTCCCGCGTTCTAGCCGAGACCGAGTCAAAACTTTATTTTGACGTGATTTAACATTTTATTAAAAGTTTTAAACCAAGAAAAGTGTGACGGAAATAAAAATGGTCTCGAAAGAAGTAATCTCGAACCATGGTTGTCGGTTTTTATTTAAGTAAAACATAGACGTGTTAAAAATCAAAACAAGAATAGAGGGGAGGACTAAATGTGTCAAGTGGCCAAAAGTGCTATACTATATAAACACTTTTACTTCTCATTTTCTAGTTAATAAAACACACACACTACATTTTTCTCTCCACCCTCACCGGAAACCACCACCGGAAAACATCACCGCCGGTCACCGCCGCCGGAAACCGCCGTGGTCGCCGAAAAAATTACATGCAATCCGATCAACTTATATTTTCTTAATCCCCTCATCATTTCCTACGTTTTCCACCAAAAATATATAACATGCAATGAGTATTTTTGGAGTTAGAGTTCGGGTTAGTTTCAAACATTTTCGGTTTAAAAGGGGGTGTTTACCAAAGCTAGATAATCGTTATTAGAATCTCGGTTTAAATGGAAAAAGTTCGGTTTTGATTTTTAGGTTGGTCCGAGCCACGGCTAGAAAAGAAAAGGAACGAGACGAAAACTTTTCTTGTTCGATCTTGCTTTATATAGCATTGTAAGTATATCTTATACTAGTGTTATTTTTATTTTTGTGATTCGATTGGTTTTTGATGATTGCATGTGATGAAATCCGTGGGATCTTGCATTGTCTAGTTAGATTTTGTTATTGAATGATTGAGCGAGTTGAATATTGAATATAGGCCATTTTAGATGTGCCGTGAATGAGTTTTTGGGTCAAAAGTGAATTTTGGCGTGTTTCGTAAGATATACATAATGAGCAGAAACTTTGGCGCGGAAAACGAGGTTCGAGATTTTGTAAAATTTGATTTTGGTTTAGAAAATATAGTAGAGGGTATTTTTACGATCGTTACGGTAATTCGAAGGCTCCGTAACTCCTAATAACGAAGAAGTTACGACTGGCCGATTGAAATTTGGAAAATTGTATACTCTTCAATCAGCTATTAGGCATTTTTCAAGTATTGACAGAATTTTAAACGCCCGTTTTGAGCACTTTTGATTCTGTTTCAGCCTTCCGGAAAAGCACGAAAGTTGTTTATAATGTCTTTTTACTTATCCGTGGGGCTTGTTAGTTTTAAAATCATGTAATAACGAGTCAAAACTGAAAGTCAATTTTCTGCGTTATGAATAAAAATGTAATATGTTCCTGCAGAAATTTGCAGGGGCATTTTGGTCATTTTCCTTCGAGTTTCAGGTTTCGGCTAAAACTAAAAAGTTGTCAGGAACGTCGTTTTGCATAAAATCTCTTCAAAGTCCGAGTCGTGAAAATGTGATATAGTGGGTCGTTTCGGACGGGTCAGATATATATATATAAAATATACTAATATATAGATAATTTATATATATATACTATATATATATACATCATACATACATAGAGTTATGATCAAATCGAGAAGTTTTTACTTAAAATAAGAAGGGTAAGAAGGAAAATATAACAGCATATCGAATGCACTCATGCCTAAAATTAGAATACATCTAATAATCTAGATGCATTATAATGCATCATAATGTGTTTTCTAGCTTTTAATTAGATGCATATACGTATATTAGATGCATTTCATGATTCTCTTGTTTTTTGGTCCTCTACATGTGCCAAAATCATGAAAATCAATTTGCACCATCTACACATCAAATTAACTTTTGAAACTCAAAATGGGCATCTAAATGAAATAGAAATGCATCGAATCAAAGTCGTCTTGCATCCTGCAAATGTGTGGTTTAGTCACTTCTCCACCACTTTTTATTTTATTTATTTCTCACTAGATCCTACACTATATATATATATATATATATATATATATATATATATATATATATATATATATATATATATATATATACATATATACATATATGTGTGTGTGTGTGTGTGTGTGTATAGTCAAAGTCAAATAAAGTCCAACGTTGACTTTTGAAAGTCAACGAGTTGATGTGAGTCTTATTGGATGTTTCTAAAAATAATAAACGCTATTATTATTACAAGTATAACATTTTAGACTTAACGATTGTTACGACGGAGATGATTCTAAAAATGGTAACTTTCCGAAAATAACAACTTTCTAAAAATAGAAAGTTTTCGAAAATAGAAAGTTTTCAATAAAGTGTTGAAGCGTGTAAGTAAAGGAATGATCGTAACTCAAATATGTGGGGTTTAGGATCTAGGACGCGCAAGTGAATTTCTCATCACATGTGTATGCATATACTATTTTAATAGTTGCGATGTACGCACTATTCGATCGTAATGTGTTTTCTAGCTTTTAATTAGATGCATATACGTATATTAGATGCATTGTTGCGATGCATTATAATTCATCATAATGTGTTTTCTAGCTTTTAATTAGATGCATATACGTATATTAGATGCATTTCATGATTTCTCTTGTTTTTTGGTCCTTTACATGTGCTAAAATCATGAAAATCAATTTGCACCATCTACACATCAAATTAACTTTCGAAACTCAAAATGGGCATCTAGATGAATAGAAATGCATCGAATGAAAGTCGTTGCATCTCAAATGTGTGGTTTTAGTCACTTCTCACCACTTTTTATTTTAATTTATTTCTCACTAGATCCCTACTATATATATATATATATATATATATATATATATATATATATATATATATATATATAATATATATATACTATATACATATAACTATATATAACATATAACATATAATAAGTGTGTGTTTTGGTGTGTTGTATATCCAAAGACAAATAAAGTCCAACGTTGACACACTTTTGCTAAAGTCAACCGAGTTTGATGTGAGTCTTATTGGATGTTCCTAAAAATAATAAACAGCTATTATTATAACATTTAGTATAACACACTTTTAGACTTAACGATAGTTTACGACGGATGACATGACATCTAAAAATGGTAACTTTCCAGAAAATAACTCACTTTCTAAAATAGAAATTTTTTCGAAAATAGAAATATTCAATAAAGTGTGTGAAGCGTGTAAGTAAAGGAATGACGGAACTCAACAAATATTTGGGGACATAGGATCTAGGACGCGCAAGTGAATTTCTCATCACATGTGTATGCATATACTATTTTAATAGTTGCGATGTACGCACTATTCGATCGTACTTTATTGTATAGTAATCGGGCGACATAAATTAGAGGTCGCAGTTGAGTTCGTTGTTGAGACCTCTTTGGTTTGTTTCGGTTATTTTGATCTTCGGCTTAGATCAAGGTGAGTTCATAGCCTCACTTTTGAACTATTTTAAATATTTTTAAAACCCGCGAGGGGGATACATGCTTGTTTCGAAAAGTGAACGCAATATGTTTTGATATGTGATATGATTCCATGCTATGAGTTTATGCCTTTGACTGTGTACTCGTTAATTACCAAGGAGGTAAACGCTGAATGCATTAAATAGATCTATTGGGTTTGACAGCTCTGTCCGGGGTATGAATCCTAATGTGAACACCCTGTAACAGACATTTTGTATTGAGAAAGGGGTTGTGGCATACTACCCGGTCACTTATTTGTCTATCATGATAAATGCGTTAAGGTTCGGTACACGGGCTCATACAAGATGGAAATGTTGTGTGGCTTGCCT
Organism: Tanacetum coccineum; assembly: GCA_026074375.1. Taxonomy (NCBI): domain Eukaryota; kingdom Viridiplantae; phylum Streptophyta; class Magnoliopsida; order Asterales; family Asteraceae; genus Tanacetum; species Tanacetum coccineum. The sequence continues at coordinate 9,356 of BQNB010107715.1, read as the reverse complement.
AGCTAGCAAGTCATACGTGTTTTGTGGAACCAAATATTGCGTTCTGATTGTTATTTGTAAACTCTATGAATTCACTCAACGTTTTATTGACGTTTTTAAGCATGTATCTCAGGTTTAGATGTTGTTGATGGCTTGGATGGAACGAAACACGGATATCTGGGATTGTGACTCGGTGAAAAGTTATACATTTTATAAAAATGGGATTTGTAAGAAAGTCGTGCTGCGATTTATTAGAAAAGAAATTTCTAAAGTTATTTCGGACCTATGTAACTCTGATTTTCCTCATATAAATAAAATAAATTTTGTTTTGTAAACGTATCTTTTGATCGTTTACTGGGACTCGTGTGCATGTATTATAAAGTGGCACACCAAATGTTGTATTCTGCTGCGTATCGTATTTTGGGGGTGTTACACTATTATTTGAGTTAAGGTTTGTCACGTTTTTAAGGCTGTTTTTATGATTAATTGTGGAAACCATACGATCATTGTAAGCTCAGATTGTTTAGATCTTATATCTAGGATTGACAATAATCATTGAACATAGAATATGTATAGCGGAATTAACATAAGAATAATGATATTCAACAAGGTGTTTCTTCATTAATAACCAAACGTTCCTAACAGCCCCAATTCTAGATGATCAATTCTAGAACGTATTATCTAAACTATAACAAGGAATCAAAGATCCTTGAGGCTGAAACAAACAAATTCTAGGCGTCCACTTAGAGGACTTAACGCCTAGACACGCACACACTTTTCTGGTGTTTACATCTTAACACACAAAACTATATCTAGGGATCTTTTTATATAGTAGAGTCCATCTAGATTTACAAGCGAAAACATAATTGTATAAGGAAACTAAATCTTTTAATTCTTTAATAAACTTCATCTTTATCTTCAAAAATCATATCTTTTGGAATCTTTTATCTTTCGTAGAATATCCTCCACCAGTTTGTAGAATTCCATAATTGTCATTTAAGTCCCTCTTGTTTCCTTTTCATTCATTGTTTTGTCTTATAAACTCAAAATATATTTCTCAACAATCTTCCCCTAGTTGATAATGACAAAACCAAATAAGCACAAACTTCCCCTGAAGTTAATATATATGAATGAAACATACTTCCCCTTAATCCATGCAATTCCACCAAGGATCTGTAAGTTGCACATCTTCTTTGTAAATCTTCTTCCCCTTTTTGTCATAATCAAATAGGGGACTAAAGTATGCAACTTTGATTTCGACAACCACAAACCATTATCACACTTCTAATCCAGCCTTCCATCAACTCAAATTACCCTCCATGACGCACCTTAAGATATATGAACTTGAGCAGTAGAAACTTAAACTAGCAGTAGTAATAATAACTAGCAGTAGTAAAAACCTTCACCTCAATGATGCATGTAAATGGTTAAACATTTTAACATTAAGCTTCCCCTAAAACTCATATGTTAACCATTTCTTGAATCTTCAATTCTGTAGGCTCTATGTAATGATCACTGATGAAGAAAACTAAGTATAACGAACTTGATGCTGAAGTAGAATAACCCAAACTTGTGTCTTATATCTTGTACTATCCACGTGACTTCGAACGTATACCCAAAACCAATGTATAAGGAGACCGCAATCTCTGGACAATTATCCTTATCTTCTATGAGACACCAGACCAAAGTGATAGCAAATGTGAGCATTGAGCACCATAAGAAAAATCACACACCTTTGCTAGATTTGTCAAGTCTTCGTCACATCGTTTCTAAGAACGAACAAGTTATCTCCAAATGTTGTAAGCCATTTGAGATATGATAAGAACACAAACCCAAATAATTCTACTTCATCTTCAAATAGGTGATAAATAACCATCTTCGAAATCATTTAAACCAATAAATCCAAAAACGAGCCATTAAACATTCAAACCCTAAACATGTGTGTCATCTAATAACCAAAACTAAAAATCTTTTGTTTGTCCAAGAACCATCTGAACAAATTAATAAACAACCTGTGTGTGTGTGTTATCTGACTTCTTCAAAGTCAGCAAAGAACCAAACATGTTTCAATTCCAAAACCAAAAATCAAAACTTCTTGATTTGCTGTGTCATTCGAGATCCATCCTAGTACCAAAAACCTGTAATGTTCGATATCGGTTAAAGCTAGTAGTTGTATCTTAATACTGTTCAAATGTAACAATGCTAACAGTAATAACTTACTGTTTCACCGTAGCAGTATTAAAATCACACTAGCAGTACTAATCCTATATTGACAACAGTAAGTATATGAGCAGTATTACTTTGCTTTTCTAAAACCAATAGTAGCAATATACAAACATATACTCAGCCCACATTCATCAAACAATCTCGGACTGCCAACACTCAAAATACGACGTCCAACATATATGAAAACAATAACCTGCCCTGTTGCTAGTCATTGATTCAGCCCATATACACACCATATATTAGGTTAACTTTTAGCACATACTCCTTTATCCTGTTACTGCTGCTTCTTTTCCTCTAAACTCAAACACAACCACAACAACTTATATTCGAACCCAATAGCAACACAAACTGCTTAAACCAAGCAATATTAATACCCACAATTAACAGTAACACTAACGTATGATGACAGCAGTAAGTAAACGTCGACAGCACTAACTTGTCTTCATGCTCAATCAGTATTAATATTATGAATCAGTACATTTAACTTATGTTCAAAACCCTAAACATAAGATAAACATCAAGCAGCCAACGATTTTCGAATTAAAACATACCATTATCATCTATTCTGATGATCAATTCTTAGCAGCAATGAATACATCATGATGACACCAAAAGCCTTAATGCGTTGTATCCTTGAGATTGACGAACCATTCAATCCAATTAGATCATGCAAATTTTTATGTCAGCAACCTATCAACCATCTACTTTACCAAGACGTCCGCATACCTTGATGATTAAAAACTCAAAACCCTTACCAAGTATTTACATGGATTGTGCATAGCATCTAAGCAAAGAATCCCTGATCTTGAACACACAATTAAACATCATAAACCACCAACTTGGCTAAATTAGGGTTTATAGAAAACCCTAATACCATTGATGTTAACCTTGGTGTTCGTCTTGTCTTGGAACCCTTAGAATCGATCTTTGTTGTTTACTTCTTATCCACAAACAAATCAACAACCTTGTGTCTTCAATACCTTGTCGTGACTTTAACAACATAAACCATAAACCTTATATTCTGTTTTATGTATTAGGGTTTGATGACAAACCCTAGCTTTTTTGAATTTACCGTGTTATTGAAAAACAGAAGATAAAGCACGAATAAAACCTTATGATCCTAGATATCAAGAGCCACATGGCTCTGATACCAATTGTGGAAACCAATCATTGTAAGCTCGGATTGTTTAGATCTTATATCTAGGATTGACAATAATCATTGAACATAGAATATGTATAGCGGAATTAACATAAGAATAATGATATTCAACAAGGTGTTTCTTCATTAATAACCAAACATTCCTCACAGCCCCAATTCTAGATGATCAATTCTAGAACGTGTTATATAAACTATAACAAGGAATCAAAGATCCTTGAGGCTGAAACAAACAAATTATAGGCGTCCACTTAGAGGACTTGACGCCTAGACATACACAAACACTTTTTTGGTGTTTACATCTTGACACACAAAACTATATCTAGGGATTTCTTTATATAGTAGAGTCCATCTAGATTTACAAGAGAAAAAATAATTGTATAAGAAAACTAAATCTTTTAATTCTTTAATAAACTTCATCTTTATCTTCCAGAATCATATCTTTTGGAATCTTTTATCTTTTGTAGAATATCCTCCACTAGCTTGTAGAATTCCATAATTGTCATTTAAGTCCCTTTTGTTTCCTTTTCATTCATTGTTTTGTCTTATCAACTCAAAATATATTTCCTAACAATCTTCCCCTAGTTGATAATGACAAAACCAAATAAGCACAAACTTCCTCTGAAGTTAATATATATGAATGAAGCATACTTCCCCTTAATCCATGCAATTCCACCAAGGATCTGTAAGTTGCACATCTTCTTTGTAAATCTTCTTCCCCTTTTTGTCATAATCAAATAGGGGACTAAAGTATGCAACTTTGATTTTGACAACCACAAACCATTATCACACTTCTAATCCATCCTTCCATCAACTCAAATTACCCTCCATGACGCGCCTTAAGATATATAAACTTGAGCAGTAGTAATAATAACTAGCAGTAGTAAAAACCTTCACCTCAATGATGCATGTAAATGGTTAAACATTTTAACATTAAGCTTCCCTTAAAACTCATATGTTAACCATTTTTTGAATCTTCAATTCTGTAGGCTCTATGTAATGATTACTGATGAAGAAAACTAAGTATAACAAACTTGATGCTGAAGTAGAATAACCCAAACTTGTGTCTTATATCTTGTATTATCTACGTGACTTAAACGTATACCCAAAACCAATGTATGAGGAGACCGCAATCTCTTGACAATTATCCTCATCTTCTATGAGACACCAGACCAAAGTGATAGCAAATGTGAGCATTGAGCACCATAAGAAAAATCATACACCTTTGCTAGAGTTTTCAAGTCTTCGTCACATCGTTTCTAAGCACGAACAAGTTATCTCCAAATATTGTAAGCCATTTGAGATATGATAAGAACACAAACCTAAATAATTCTACTTCATCTTCAAATAGGTGATAAATAACCATCTTCGTAATCATTTAAACCAATAAATCCAAAAACGAGCCTTTAAACATTTAAACCCTAAACATGTGTGTCATCTAATAACCAAAACTAAAAATCTTCTGTTTGTCCAAGAACCATTTGAACAAATTAATAAACAACATGTGTGTGTGTGTTATCTGACTTCTTCAAAGTCAGCCAAGAACCAAACATGTTTCAATTCCAAAACTAAAAATCAAAACTTCTTGATTTGTTGTGTCATCCGAGATCCACCCTAATACCAAAAACATGCACTGTCCGATATCGGTTAAAGCTAGCAGTTGTATCTTAATACTATTCAAATGTAACAATGCTAACAGTAATAACTTACTGTTTCACCGTAGCAAAAATTAAAATCACACTAGCAGTACTAATCGTATATTGACAGCATTAAGTATATGAGCAGTATTACTTTACTTTTCTAAAACCAATAGTAGCAATATATAAACCGATACTCAGCCCACATTCATCAAACAATCTCGGTCTGCCAACACTCAAAATACGACGTCCAACATATATGAAAACAACAACCTGCCTTGTTGCTAGTCATTGATTCAGCCCATATACACACCATATATTAGGTTAACTTTTAGCACATACTCCTTTATCCTGTTACTGCTGCTGCTTTTCCTCTAAACTTGAACACAACCACAACAACTTATATTCGAACCCAATAGCAGCACAAACTGCTTAAACCAAGTAGTATTAATACCCACAATTAACAGCAGCACTAACGTATGATGACAACAGTAAGTAAACGTCGACAACACTAACTTGTCTTCATGCTCAATCAGTATTAATATTATGAATCAGTACATTTAACTTATGTTCAAAACCCTAAACATAAGATAAACATCAAGCAGCCAACGATTTTCGAATTAAAACATACCATTATCATCTATTCTGATGATCAATTCTTAGCAGCAATGAATACATCATGATGACACCAAAGGCCTTAGTGCGTTGTATCCTTGAGATCAACGAACCATTCAATCTAATTAGATCATGCATATTTTCATGTCAGCAACCTATCAACTATCTACTTTACCAAGACGTCCAAATACCTTGATGATTAAAAACTCAAAACCCTTACCAAGTATTTACATGGATTGTGCATAGCATCCAAGCAACGAATCCCTGATCTTGAACACATAATTAAACATCATAAACCACCAACTTGGCCGAATTAGGGTTTATAGAAAACCCTAATACCATTGATGTTAACCTTGATGTTCGTCTTGTCTTGGAACCCTTAGAATCGATCTTTGCTGTTTACTTCTTGTCCACAAATGAATCAACAACCTTGTGTCTTCTATACCTTGTCGTGACTTTAACAACAGAAACCATAAACCTTATATTCTATTTTCTGTATTAGGGTTTGGTGACAAACCCTAGCTTTTTCGAATTCACCATGTTATTGAAAAACAGAAGATAAAGCACGAACAAAACCTTATGATCCTAGATATCAAGAGCCACATGGCTCTGATACCAATTGTGGAAACCATACGATCATTGTAAGCTCAAATTGTCTAGATCTTATATCTAGGATTGACAATAATCATTGAACATAAAATATGTATAGCGGAATTAACATAAGAACAATGATATTCAACAAGGTGTTTTTTCATTAATAACCAAACGTTCCTAACAGCCCCAATTCTAGATGATCAATTCTAGAACGTGTTATCTAAACTATAACAAGGAATCAAAGATCCTTGAGGCTGAAACAAACAAATTCTAGGCGTCCACTTAGAGGACTTGGCACCTAGACACACACACACACACACTTTTCTGGTGTTTACATCTTGACACGCAAAACTATATCTAGGGATCTCTTTATATAGTAGAGTCCATCTAGATTTACAAAGGAAAACATAATTGTATAAGGAAACTAAATCTTTTAATTCTTTAATAAACTTCATCTTTATCTTCCAGAATCATATCTTTTGGAATCTTTTATATTTTGTAGAATATCCTCCACCAGCTTGTAGAATTCCATAATTGTCATTTAAGTCCCTCTTGTTTCCTTTTCATTCATTGTTTTGTCTTATCAACTCAAAATATATTTCTCAACGTTAATTTGCAAGAAAATAAACAACAGGAATTGAAATAGTTTTACTAATGAAGGGAAGAAAGTGTGTTGACCTATTTATTTTCCTATAAGATAACTCCAAGGTGCAATGTTACTTATATGTTCTCCTGAGGTTTCTAGTTTCATTTGGATCGAAACCGCATTGTCTTCTAACATATGATCCCTGAGTGGAATGAACCCGTAAAGGGAATTGACCTATTCTCAGTTCGTAGTAATTATGAATTCCAACTAACCTATGAGATATGCTTTTCAATCAAGAGGGATCGCACTCCTAACCATAATAGGCATAGGTCGAACAACTATTAGGATTGATCATCTATAGCCAATCATGCATGCTAGGATTCAATGAATTACTTAATACCTAGTACACTTTCAACCTAGTATCAATACTTAGAAAGGAACACGAGGATCCACAAGTACACTACACAAATCATCATCCAGTTAACAATTAAATAAGAGAGAAGTCAATAACTCGTAATAATCATAACAATGCTAACACAAAAGGTGTTTAGCCAATCAAAATGTAAATTACACCAACAATAATGAATAAGACATATATCAAATTAAACATAATGTTAATACAGATTACTTGATAGGAGGAAGAAGGATGCCTCAATATGCAAAATATTTGCCTTTATTTGTAAGCTTCAAACCAACTACGACCTAGTTGAGGTGTAAAACTACGCCATAGTCAGCAAAACTACGACTCAGTTAAGGTGTTCAACTATGGCGTAGTTGATGACGTCACCAAAACTACTCCGTAGTTGGAGTGTTAAACTATGGCGTAGTCTGCAGAAAAATTATAGTTATTGCTAAATTGTGACTTTTCAGTTATGATCCGACCTTAACCCAAAACACGAAAGTTGTAGATATCACTTTCCTCTTTCCGGAGATATCAACTTTAAAGGAGACATAAACAAAAAGAAGACATAAACAGAAATGAGAGATAGAAATGGCACGGGTTTATAAGTGCTACCCGTTTACATACATGAACACATATATGTCTAATTAATGCCAGTTGGACAAGACGGGAATATTACCACAATACTATATGACATAAAAGCTGATTTATATTAGTGATCAACTATAAACTAATATATAGACTCTTGCTTGCATGCTTTTTATTCTATTTTTTTATTTTTTATGCAAGACAATGATGCAATTACAATACGAACACATATATACAAAAACATCCCCCCACTTGAGATCCACTATCTTCTAAACTCGACATTTCATCAAATACCCTCTATCATGAACCGTGACTTTCACCAGTGAAACCAAAATCCAGCTATTCCTCGACTATGGACTTTAAAAGAACTATAGGGTATGCTAGGTGATTGATGTAACAAAACAAACATATATTAGGTTTAACAAAATGAAAAGATAGGCTCAGCAGGTTGTACTAGGGGTATCTTATACTAAAGATGAGTGCAAAAAAGGGTTTCGCAAGGGGGATTGACTAATTAGTATGTAATGCCAATATACACAAAACATACATGAAACGGATGTGCTATTTGGGGTTAATCCTAAAATTTTCCTTTTATCTTAGCTACACCGATTACACTAAGCCACCTCAGTGTAATGCTTATTTTGGTGGTCTCAAAAAGATATACCAAACCAAGTTTTAAAGTCTACTACCGCCACCGCCACACTCATTTTTACAAAATTTATGTATAAGGGGAAAATGGGAAGGCTTATCATCATACAAGTAATTATAAGGGATAGGTGTGCTTAGTAAAGTCTTAACTAGTTAAGTAATGAAAACATGTCAATATTTTAAAAATGAAACATTTTGCAATAAAAACTAGAAAAATAAAGGCAAGTATAGTTAAACGGGTGTCTATTTCTAATCTCTTCATCCCACTTGAGCCAAACTTAAGCATACAATTTTAAAAATTAGAAGGTTTAGAAATGGAACGTAAAACTCCCTTGGATTTGCTCGGTATAGTGAAGAGATAGCATGCTCTAAGCCATGCTCCAAGTCTGCTTCTACGAGCAACATCCATAATCATTGGCAGCTCAACATCATCATTAGTGTGGCATTCAACTAATCCAGATTTGAAATACTTCCTTGTAGCCAAGTGTCATCCAAGCATCACTCCACATGCTTTATCTGGTATTGTTAGGAATATTTGTAATACTTAGTTTCTACTAGTAGGTATGTAGTTCCTACTGGTAGAGTAGTAGTTCCTGCTGGCAGGTATATAGTTCATGCTGGTAAGGTTATTCTCATAGTTAGTACTGGTAGGCTAAGTTTAGTTCCTACTGGTAGAGTACTTAGTCCTGGTAGAGTCAAATAGTTATTCCAGGATAAGATATTAGTTAGTTAGAGATGAGGATATGCATGAGCTAAATAATGAAGATATTCATGCATATCAATCTCACGCGTTTTGAGTAAATGCTGATTAGGGTTTCTCCAGTATAAAGAGAACCTACGGCTTAGGGAAATACATATTCAGAAAAACGCATTTCTCCTTGTTAATTAATAGAAATCCATAGAAGGATCTTTTAGTTTTTATTAGTC
>BQNB010107714.1:7720-21137 GCA_026074375.1 Tanacetum coccineum | reverse complement strand
CAACGCGCGGGTACCTTACTAGTATAATATAAGAAGCCTGGTTTGAGATGAGATATGATCGAAGAAGGATTATGTTTAATTTCATATATACTCAAAGTGCAAGATTGAATGTATAATGTACCATGTTTTTAACGCATGTTTGAGTATATATGAAATTTTCAACTAAAATGAGAAGAGATATGCATTATATGCCTAAATATATGTTTAATGCATAAATCACTTGTATAATTTTATTATTTACAATCATTCTCCAAATTCTCACCAATCATTCTTTATAATATATCGATCAAATCATTAGGTACATTTGTAAGCATAATTAGTAGGCATAACAATCATTTTTCATATAAGAATTTTCTCAGTTTAATGTTTTATAATTGTAATATTAGTACAACAAAAAAAAATTACACGAGTTTTTAATTATATAAAATTTTTCATTATCTATTAATATCGATTATTATTTTGTAAATATTTTTGTTGAAATAATAATTTAACTTTATTTAACTGACAAGAGTGTTGAAGTTGACGTTGTTTAAATATAACAAATGATATCTTTTTGGAGGAAATGTGCGAGTTTAATAACACATAATGACGATTGATAAAGTTATAATATAAAGTTTTTATAAATGTTTTCTCATATACCCTTATATAAAGTTTAAATAAGAAATAAATGACTCGTTGTTATAAGTACAATCGCGTATATTTATTTTCATATCAGATTCACCATGCTTACATTTGACATATATATTGCCGTTAATAATAGTTTAGCCGTATTTAGTTTTCAAACTCATGTACGCATTGGTTAAATTCATTAAGACAAATGACATGAGTTGTTCGTATATGCACAATCTCGTTTATTTATTTACATACACAATAACTCGTGCTTTCATTTTGATATTTATAATACTATATATATACATGTGGTATTTTTAAAAGATCATATATGTTGTATTTTTAAAATATAAAGTCTAGAGTGTATAAAGTCTATGGGGCATTTGTTTATTTTTTAAAATTAAAAAATATAAAAACTTATAAGTTTACACTTAACTCATATAATTAATCCAAAATTCAATCATTAAAGTTTTATAAATAACCCCTTTTTTAAGGTTTTGTTTTCATAAATTTGACACTTATATCTTAATCAATTTTTTTCCCATCAAATTTATCAAAGTTTTTACTAACTTCTTTTTTTTGCTAAATAAAGAATAGTTAATTTTTTTTTATTAAACATATTTTAAAAGAAAAAATAATAATTCAATTATTAGTTAATAAGAAAAGATTTAGGCTTTTGAAAATACGACTCCATTTAAAGTTTTCCTTTATTATATAAATATAAAAGTTTAGTATCTTTTGATCCACGTCGGCAATGAGCATGCATGAATTTAGTTTAAGTCGGGCTATATACGGTAGGAATCAAGTGAGAAGAAAAAGTAAAATAAGAAGCATGAGAAATAATTATAACCACATGATTGAGATGTATCAACTAGAATTGGATGCATTTCTATTAAGTTATTAGATGCATCCCAATTAGTTTCGAAAATGATTTTGAAGTGAGAACTATGCAAAGTTTACTAGCAGCACGTTTGACGCGCAAAGCACAAAAAATACATATAATTCGTCTAACTTAATAAAATGCATCTAATATATGTATATGCATCTAGTTTTAAGCTATAAAATGTATTAGGATGTATCTAACAGACTAAAGATAGATCTAGATTAAGTTGATAAATTTTAAATGTGCGATTATAGATTTTTTTTATTTTTCTCATTTTAAATTTTCTTTTCATTTAATTCTAAGTCATGCAATCTATATTAACATCTGAAGTAATTTTTTATTTAAAATGTGCATCTTTTTATTATTGGTGACATACGCGCAAAGCAAGGGAAGTTTGTCGTTTTCCTTTTGTTTTCCCGAAAGTGGATGATGGTGTTTGCTAATGGATAGTCTATGGTTTTTGTTACGAACGATGATCCGCACACATGATCACTTACTGATTTGCACAAAGATCTTACTATAGATTCATTGTGGTCTTGAATTATAGATTCATTATGGTATTGAAATTATATAATAACAGAAACAACAACCTTAGTCGCCACTTTATATGTTAGGAAACCTGCATACTTTTAATAGCGTAAATCGAATAACATTAACAAGTAAATGAACGGAAAGAATTAACAGATAATTAAAGCAGTAAAAGAACGAGGCTCGTGTTTAACACGATTCCCTTAAAACAGATTCGCCGTCTGTTTCCCTATCTTGGTCAACAAGCCAAAGATAGTTGCTGAAATTCAGCCGGGTCTATCTATACACGATTTTGAATTGTTGATAGATTCAACATTTGAACCTCAAGAATATTCTGGAACCTGAACCTTACAACAAAACTGGTAGCAAAAAGATAGGCGCGTAGGCGAACCACCGGAGCTGCATTCGTGTCCGCAGGTCGCGCGGGCTCGCATGAGTTCAGTGGAACCGAACCCATCTTGGCCCAGAAATCCATTTTTTGCACCCCCCCCGCGCGTAGACGTGGGAGCATAAACCCCACAAAGGAATTTAGAGGTCACTACAAAAGGTTCCTTATAAACCCATTCCCACTTCACACTTTGGGCGATGTGGGATAGTTCTTGTTTCCCAGATTTTGTGTTCCACGTGTCCTACTTTGAGACACGATATCTCATTCATACTTACTCCATTTTGGACACACTTTAGCTCATTGCGAAGCTCTCTTGGAGGAGAACGCAAAGCCCCAATCTAATATAAAGATATCTAACATCTACATATATTAAATAGTGTCCAAAGTTTGCAAATCCTCACTTTGCAAAACCATATTTTTCCAACAATGGGGTGATTATAATGAGGAGGATGGGTATAAGAGTTAGATTAGTGGATTTATTGGATTTTGTTGTTTGTGATTGTGACGAGGGCTGATGTTGTTGTAATTGGTTGTAGATGTTATGGGTTATGTTGTTGATTATTTGGATTTGATGTGGCTGTTGTGGTTCGAGTTGATTGTGGTATAGAGTCTGTGATCTTAATCTGTTATTTTCTATTTACCTAAGACTCATTGTGACTCAGCGAGTTACCCGGGTCAACTCGGTAATGACCGAGTTGACTCGGTTTGGGTTGGGGTGTATAGCTCGCCTGGCTTGGCGGATGTATAGTTCGCCCAAGGTTTTTCGGTATAGTTCGCCCACCCCAAACGTATACATCGATTGTTGTGAAAGTTTATAGATCGCCCAATTTGGAAATGGTATAAATCACCTAGTTTATAAATCGCCCAGTTTAAGCCCTTGTATACATCACCTACACTAGGACAAAATGTACTTTTGTCATTTTGAAAAAAACACAAAGACTTTTTTTTTTGAAAGCAAAATAGTTGGGTCTGAGTCATGTGGATCTGGTGAACCTTGGATGAAGGACACAAATAAACCCAGAAATAAGCACACTTAATAAGCCATTTACCAAGTAAAAAGCCATGAAAACTTTAGACAAATAATCCAATAATCTCGACATAAACACTTGGACACACCCAAAAACAACGAAATAACACCACCACATACAACCACCTAAACTGTTAAACTTTCAAATCTGCTTGAAGAACAGTCGAAATAAGCCAACAAATGAAAAAAAAAGAAACTTTTTGTAAGTTTTGGAAAACGAAAGGACAAAAAAAACTCATAAAACCAATAGATAATTTGTTAGAAAACAGATTTAGTCAACAAATCAAACCCATGGCATTTTCTACAAAAAACAGCCACGAAAAATAAGCTTATTTCACGAGGCAAAAAACATAAATATAAAACACCCCTGGTTAGCTCTTGATATCAATTGTTACACGATTCAAAACACCTTATTCAGGGGGTCTTGGTTGATCAAAGAGCATAAAATGAACGTTTTTAGTGAGAGAGAGTAGAGAGGGTGAGATGAACACAAAGAAGGAATATTAGATTGAAAGAGAAAATGAGAAAAATGAAGTGAACATCTACCACCCCTCAGTATTTATACTAAAAGAAAAGCAAACTATTCATAGTTTACATAAATGACCCTTGCGTGACACGCAGTGTCCAAGTCTAGTCCAATTCACGTGTAAGACGCCAGCTTCACTAAAAAGTGAGGTTAACACAAATTGTTCTGACATGGTATACATTCGTCATTTCGGTACCTCTGAAACTAGTGAGCGCTACTCACCCGAATGAGGATGTCAATCCCAAATAGATCTATTAATAACATTCGCGCTTACAATCTAGTAATTAACAATTCATGATTCATGGGCATAGTGGGTTATAGCTACTTAGGCAAACTCGTAATTTTGTTTAAAGTGTACTTGCGTCCAATTGTAAAACAATGCATGTTCTCACCCCAAAGATGCAAATCATTGTAATTGTATAAAATCGGGTCTATGAACTCACCTCAAGTGAATGGTTTGATTATCTAAATTAAATAAGTAAATCGTCTCTGAAAATCCGAATGCAGCCTAATTAATTATAGGCCGTATGAGTATAATGTATTTTATATAAATATAACATCACAAGTTATATAATTACACCACCACCTAATAGCTTTTGATTAATTTAAAATGTCAAAACAATATTTAAATTGTACTTTGTTAAATAAAGGTATATGTATTTGTACTTGTAAAATAAAATGCTATCTTTGCCAACAATTTATTATTTGATCATAATATACGAGTTAGTATTTTTATTGATTATATAATGATATTATATAATTAGTCTAATTGTTTTTATAAAAATAGTGCACAAGTGTAAAAATAGTGCATAAGATTTTATAAACCTTATATCTTTATCGTTTTAACTCCGTTTTATATGTTATTTATACCCATGAATTTGTATTAAGAAATTTTATCAAAATATTATACTTATAATATTTTAGTTACTGATGAACAGTAACTTTTACAGTTTTTGTAAAATATATAAAACTTCTTTTATAGATTTAATCGTCGTAACCTTATAAAAGTCATAACTTACTCATTTTAATTCCGTTTCGCTTGTTCTTTATATGTATGGATTCGTAACGAGATAAACTATGTAAATAAAACACTTACTAAATTCACAAAAATCTGTGTCAACTCAGAAAAGTCAAAACAGTTTATAAAAATATTTTTATAAACTTAAATCTTGCAAAACTCGTAACTTATTCGTTTTAATTCTGTTTTCGAGTTTCTTATATGCTTGTAATCCCCATGACAAGTAACATCATTATAAAATATTCCCATTATTTTACCAGACCTCAAACAGTAAGGGTTTTATAAGTAACTTTTATAAAAACACTTTTATATATTTAATATCGTAAACTTGTAAATGTCATAACTTCTTCGTTATAGCTCGGTTTTTCGAGTTCTTTATATGCTTACAATCCTTATAATATGTACTATTTTAGTAAAATGTTTCCAAAATTTATAAAAATTCGGATCTTAACAGTAGGTATAAAACAGTGGGCTTTTTATATAATTTATAAATTAGTTTTTATAAATCTATTACTTGAGAAATTTTGTACAAGTCCTTTATTATACCTTATGCCATATGTCTTACATATTTTGGGTGTCCTCTAAATTGTCCATAGCGATTGTCCAAGTGAAGTCCTCATGATCTTTTATTTATAAATTTTTATAAATAAACTTTCAACAAATTATTTTATAAACTAAACATATAAATTAATTAACACTTATATAAAGTGTGTTTTTCCATTTTAAACATTATTTCACCATACATATATATAAATTCGAATCTCATATGATTTTGTAATATTTCATAAATCATAAAAACAAACCTAGGTGGTGACTAACATAATAACTAGTATGTAAAACATGTAATGAAATACGTGAAAAGGTTAAGGTTTAAGAAAACCTTTTGAGTGTGTAGGATGAAGAAGAAGACAAGCTCAAACCCTACTTAACCAACCCAATTTAGAAACCCTAATCAAGAAATCCTAGCTTTGTTCTTGATTAACCCTTGCTAGAATAATTCCAAGCTTCCAATACTCTTCCAACACCTTAGATGTAACTACCAAGAACAATAGTATGCTTGAACCGTGCTAAAATCAAAAGTTATATGAAACCCTAATTGGTGAAAGTTGGTTGTGAGTTAGAGGGAGTATAAGAGAGTTTTTGTTTAGTTTGATAGTTGTTAAGTGTGTGTGTATTATGAGTTCTAGGGCTTGTTGTTGGGATTAATAGCTTCTTGATGTTGTTTGGAATTACTACTGTCCTTATTGATGTTAATGCTGCTCAGTCAAAGTTAGTGCTGCTGGAGAATTTCAATGAAAATTATTCTAAGTGTTTAAGACTGTTGGTGAAGTTACAACTGTCA
This sequence comes from Tanacetum coccineum, assembly GCA_026074375.1. Lineage (NCBI taxonomy): Eukaryota > Viridiplantae > Streptophyta > Magnoliopsida > Asterales > Asteraceae > Tanacetum > Tanacetum coccineum. Next base: position 14,816 of record BQNB010107714.1, on the reverse strand, counting down.
GTACAAAATTACTACTGCTAAAGGAAGTTACTACTGCTTAAAGTTAAGACTGCTTGAAGAGTTACTACTGCTAGTATAAAGTTACTACTGCTAGTGCATATTAGAAGAAAAACTGCTAAGTAGTTAGTATTGGTAGTATAAAAGTTACTATTGCTAGTACAAAGTTAATGCTGCTGAAGGAGTTAATGCTACCAGTGAAGAAGTTAGAACTGCTGAGTTAGTTAGTACTGCTTATGTGATTTTTATGAGATATTTTGGTAAAAGATATGTATAAGTTATTTATTTAGAAGATTATGATTACTTAGGAAAGTATTGTAAGCCGTGTAGGACTCCTTGGTGTATAAAAGGAGGTCCTAGGGCATAGCAATAAATGTATCAATACCAATACATGTATCAAAACCAAACGAGCCATTCATAGAATTATCATAGCTTCAAGGTCTTTGTAACCCTAATACTTTGAGGAGTATTCGTTCATTATTTGCTTAATTAATATTAGAGCTTTTATGTTTTGTTGATTTATATGTTCATTGTGTTTTACTGTTCCATTGAAAATTCTTCTAATTAAAGATTAGATTCCGCATAATCTTTAATACATTCACACAAAGTTTCCACTATAGTTGTGTTAGATTTATCTAATATAACTAAACCTTAAAGCAAGCTTAAGGAATTGATCTATGAAGTATTGAAGTGGGACAACAATGTGTATCAGAGCAGGTTGCTTTGAGAAAACTATTGTTTGAAGTATTGATCAAGATTTGCGCAAATGGTGGCTTGCATCTAAAGTTACCATGTCAAAACGAAGTAAGTATGAGTTATGTAGGATGTGGATATATGGAACAATACATCGAGATGATTTTAGATATGCCACTATGGAAAGTCATAGAGAATGGGGCAACCTTGCCAAAAACTAAATGGTAGAAGGTGGCTAGAATGGTGATGCCTATTACAACTGTGAAGAAAAGCTATGAGGAAGATTAGAAGTGGAAGGCTAGGTAGTCATTTAGTGATGGGCATTCCAATAAACATCAGTTTAAAGTTTTAAAATTATAATAAGGATGCTAAGTTGTTGTTGGAAGCTACTTGAAAAAGAGATTTGGTGGAATGAAGCTACTAAAAAGACTCAAAGGAATTCTCCTTAAAGCGCAGCAATATGAAAACTTCATGCTCCAAGCTAGAGATGCTTGATAAAATTTTGATAGCTTCAAATGCTTGTGATTCAGTTGGTGCTTTTGGGTGAAAAGCTTCACAGAAGATGGAATTAAAATTTATTAAGAAGGTTTGTCACTTGAGAGTGGAACACACCATGCTGTTTTGTGGAGTAATAAAGGCTGATTTGGATAAATGAGAAGATGATCTCTAAAAAACAACCTCAAGGTGTATGAAACCAGAAGTTAAAGGATGTCTAGCTCAAGTTCAAAGCACTCAGAATTGGCTTTTGTGTCCTCTCTGTAATAAACAACATAGAGCTCAAATGAGCAGTTAAAGTTGGCTCATGGAGTTATATTGCTAGCACTCAAGTTAATATTGCTTACTCTACAAATATTGATAACTTGAGTGATGCTGTTATTTGTTCATTCTTTGCTAGTCAACCAAATAGTCCTCAACTTGCACATGAGGACTTGCAACAAATCCATCCTGATGACATAAAAGAGATGGATTTGAGATGGCAAATGGCCATGTTGACCATGAGGGCTAGAAGGTTTTTGAAGAATATAGGAAGGAAGCTTACTGTTAATGGCAATGAGACTATTAGTTTTGATAAGTCCAAAGTGGAGTGCTACAACTGCTACAAGAGGGGATATTTTGCTATGGAGTGCAAAGCTCCAAGAAATCAAGACAACAAGAAGGAAAGCTCAAGGAGGAGTGTGCATGTGGAAACATCTACTTCCACATCTTTGGTGTCATGTAATGGTCTTGGTGGATATGACTGGAGTGATCAGGCAGAGGAAGGGCCTAATTATGTACTCATGGCTTACTCGTCTTTAAGTTCTGACTCAGAGGTATCCAATGATTCAAATTGTTCAAAATCTTGTATGGAAACTGTTAAATTACTTGGATCTCAAAATGATCAACTATTAAGAGATTTAGAGAAATCTAGTTTGATGGTTTTAGGTTATAAAACAGGTTTAGAATCAGTGGAAGAAAAACTTGAATTTTATAAAAAGAATGAGCCTGTTTATGTAGCAAACATTAATGGCTTAAAATGGGATATTCAAGTAAGAGAAATAACTATTAGTGAGCTTAGTAAGAAGCTTGAAAAACTTCAAAAAGAAAAAGATAGCATTCAATTTAATGTAGATAATTTGATAATGCATTAAAGTTTTAAACAAGAGATCCATAGAGTGTCAAATTATTAATAATTGCAAGAAAGTTTTGCGCTATGAAAAAATATAATGACAGGTTCACCCTCCCTACACAGGAAATTTCATGCCTCTAATACCATGATTTGTCTTTTACTGGTTTAGATGAGTTTGTTAATAAGCCTGTAGTTGAGAACAGAAAGTCTGATGAAGAAGTGTCTAAGGTAGTTAGGAAGTCTGATGATTCCCTAATTATTGAAGATTAGGTGTCAAATAATGAGGAAGAGGATGTGTCTCAAACTAAAACTGATGAAAAAAAATAGTTAAGCCTAGTATTCCCTAAGATAGAGTTTAGTCAAACCTAGAAGAACAAGGATGCAAACTGCTATGAAAAACTTTAAACAAGCTGAGATACATAGGCAAACACACTCACAGTCTGACAGGAATTAAGAACATTGGAACCAATATGATGTCTCAAGAACTAGGAAGCAATTTCTGTTGGTTTTAATAAGGCATGTTAGTGTGTGGAAGCCTTTGATTCATTTGTAAGTTGATTAGCAATTACCATCAAAAAACAATTTCAAATCAAAGGATGTTAAACCTGTTTGGAACAATGCTCAAAGGGTGAATCATCAAGATTTTACTAAAAAGACTCGCCCCTGTGCTAAAAAGAACATGGTTCCAAGAGCAGTACTAATCAAGTCTGGCTTAGTATTAATTAATACTGCTAGACAAAATATTTCAAAAACAAAAGTATCAGTAGACAAGTTAATACTGCTCATTCAAAAACAACAGTGAATGTTGCTAGACCAATGTCATATCTTTCTAAAATAGCACATTCAACTATTAAGAGGTCCATTATTAATAACACATCATTTAAAAACAGGATTATTAATCAAAAGGTTAATACTGTTAGGGGTAAAAATGTTAATACTGCTAGGCCAAAAGCAGTAGTTAATGCTATTCAGGGAAATAATGTTAATACTGTTAAGGCCTTAGCTTGTTGGGTTTGGAAACCAAAGACTAAAGTTTTAGACCATGTTTCTAAACACAACAGTGCATCAACCATCCTAAAAATGTTTGATAGATCCAAGTCAGTGATGGCTTGGGTCCCCAAAAGAAACTGATTTTCTTACCTAATATGCAGAGCAATCCACAAATAGATTTAAATGATCAAGAAGTAATTGATAGTGGATGCTCAAGGCACATAACATGGAACATGTCCTATCTAACAAATTATGAAGAGATAGATGGAGGATATATTGCTTTTGGAGGGAACCCCAAATGAGGGAAAATCATAAGAAAGGTACCATTAAAACTGGTAATCTAGATTTTGAAAATGTGTATTTTGTGAGAGAGTTAAAGTTTAATCTCTTTAGTGTCTCACAAATGTGTGATAAAAAGAATAGTGTTCTTTTTAATGACACTGAATGTATTGTGTTATCTCTAAACTTTAAGTTAATTGATGAAAGTCAAGTTTTTACTTAGAGTTTCCTAGAAAGACCATATGGTTAGTGTTGATTTAAAGAACATAGTTCCTAAAAGAGGTTTAACTTTCCTTTTTGCAAAAGCCACATCTGATGAATCTAAACTTTGGCATAGAAGGCTAGGTCACTTAAATTTTAAAACCATGAATAAATTGGTTAAGGGAAATCTTGTAAGAGGTTTACCTTCTAAACTTTTTGAAAATGATCAAACCTGTGTTGCTTGTCAAAAGGGAAAGCAGCACAGAGCCTCTTATAAGACCAAAACAGAGAACTCAATCAGTCTTCCTTTACATTTGTTGCATATGGACTTGTTTGGTCCAACATTTGTAAAAATCCTTATGAAGAAAATGTATTGCCTAGTTGTCACAGATGATTATAGTAGGTTTACATTGGTTTTCTTTCTAGCTACTAAGGATGAGACTAGTGGCATTCTTAAGTCCTTTATAACTGGGATAGAAAATCTAGTAGATCACAAGGTTAAGGTGATTAGATGTGATAATGGAACTGAGTTCAAGAACAGAGAAATGAATCTGTTTTGTGAAATGATTGGTATTCTGAGATAATTTAGTATAGCTAGAACTCCTCAACAAAATGGAGTTGCTGAAAGGAGGAATAGGACACTAATTGAGGCTTCCAGGACTATGCTAGCTGATTCTAAGTTGCCAACTACTTTTTGGGCAAAAGCAGTTAATACTGCTTGCTATGTGCAAAATAGAGTGTTAGTAGTTAAGCCACATAACAAGACCCCATATGAACTTTTTCATGGTAGAACACCAACTTTAAGTTCTATGAGACCATTTGGGTGTCCTGGTATTAAAAGCTTCTCGATGTTGTTTGGAATTACTGCTGTTCGTATTGATGTTAATGCTGCCCAGTCAAAGTTAGTGCTGCTGGAGAATTTCAATGAAAATTATTCTTAGTGTTTAAGACTGCTGGTGAAGTTACAACTGCCAATACAAAGTTACTACTGCTAGAGGAAGTTACTACTGCTAGTGGAAGTTAAGACTGCTCAGAGACTTAAAAGAAAAACTTCTAAGTAGTTACTACTGCTAGTACAAAAGTTACTACTGTTAGTACAAAGTTAATGCTGCTAGTGAAGAAGTTAGTACTGCTGAGTTAGTTAGTACTGCTTATGTGATTTGTATGAGATATTTTGGTAAAAGATATGTATAAGTAATTTATGTAGAAGATTATGATTACTTAGGAAAGTATTGTAAGCCATTTAGGACTCCTTGGTGTATAAAAGGAGGTCCTAGGGCATAGAGATTGATATACCAACACATACCAATACACGTATCAAAACAAAATGAGTCATTCATAGAATTATCATAGCTTCAAGGTCTTTGTAACCCTAATACTTTGAGACTGCTTGAAGAGTTACTACTGCTAGTGTAAAGTTACTACTGCTAGTGCATATTAGTGCTGCTCGGAGACTTAAAAGAAAAATTGCTAAGTAGTTACTACTGCTAGTACAAAAGTTACTACTATTAGTACAAAGTTAATGCTGCTAGTGAAAAAGTTAGTACTGCTGAGTTAGTTAGTACTGCTTATGTGATTTGTATGAGATATTTTGGTAAAAGATATGTATAAGTAATTTATGTAGAAGATTATGATTACTTAGGAAAGTATTGTAAGTCGTTTAGGACTCCTTGGTGTATAAAAGGAGGTCCTAGGGCATAGAGATTGACATACCAATATACGTATCAAAACAAAATGAGTCATTCATAAAATTATCATAGCTTCAAGGTCTTTGTAACCCTAATACTTTGAGAGTATTTGTATTATTTGCTTAATAATATTGGAGCTTTTATGTTTTGTTGAATTATATGTTCATTTTGTTTTACTGTTCCATTGAAAATTCTTCTTATTAAAGATTAGATTCCGCATAATCTTTTTATACATTCACACAAAGTTTCTACTATAGTTGTGTTAGATTTATCTAATATAACTAAACCTTAAACAAGCTTAAGGAATTCGATCTATAGAAGTGTTAAAGTAGGACCAACAAGTGGTATCAAAGCTTGGTATGGACTAACAAGCACTGTATGGACTACATTAAGCTCCTAGAGCTTGGTATGAAACCTTGTCAACATATCTGTTGGACAATGAGTTTCAAAGAGGGAAAATTGACAAAACCTTATTCATCAAAAGGTACAAAGGTGATATTTTGCTGGTTCAAGTTTATGTGGATGATATCATCTTTGGTTCAACAAAGAAGGAGTTATGCATTGAATTTGAGAAGTTGATGCATGAGAAATTTCAGATGAGTTCTATGGGAGAACTTACATTCTTTTTGGGATTACAAGTGCAGCAGAAGAAGGATGGCATATTTATTAGTCAAGATAAATATGTTGGTGAAATTCTAAAGAAATTTGGGTTTACAGAAGTCAAGACTGCTAGCACACCAATAGAAACTCAAAAGCCTTTGCTCAAGGATGAAGATGGTGAAGAAGTAGATGTTCATATGTATAGGTCAATGATTGGTTCATTGATGTATCTTACATCTTCAAGACCTGACATCATGTTTGCAGTATGTGCTTGTGCTAGATACCAAGTCAATCCAAAAGTTTCACATCTTCATGCTGTGAAAAGGATTTTTAGGTACTTAAAAGGTCAACCAAAATTAGGCCTTTGGTATCCAAAAGATTCTCCTTTTGATTTGGTAGCATACACTGATAGTGATTATGCTGGAGCAAGCTTGGATAGGAAGTCTACAACAGGAGGTTGTCAATTCCTTGGAAGTAGATTAATATCATGGCAGTGCAAGAAACAGACAGTGGTTGCAAATTCCACAACAGAAGCTGAATATGTGGCTGCTTCAAGTTGCTGTGGACAAGTGTTGATAAAATTCACTCTCAAAAATATATATATTATAATATAAAATACGTATATTTAACCGGGTAAGAATGATCACCCGGGTCGTTTCCCCAACGACTAGTGAAATTGAAACCACGTTCTAGTTTGGATTCTGATTTGAATGAAGCAAAGATATTTTGGATAAGCTAATTCTACTAATTAAGAAGCATCAAATAATGATAATTAAGCAAGTAAACTAATTTTAATCCCTAAAAATGTAAACTAAAATTTCACTAAATTAAGAAAAGTTGCCGAAAATTATTAAGAATAAAACCCCTAATTTTTATCTTTTTATAAAAGTTTAATTGAACTAATTAAAACTTAACCCTAATTATTAATTAAAACTTAATAAACTAATTAAAAACTAATTTTGAGACTAATTGTGAAAAAGACTTGAGGACTAACGGGCTAAAACATTTAACGGGCAAGGATTAACTGGAAAACAACTAAAAC
>BQNB010107713.1:0-12970 GCA_026074375.1 Tanacetum coccineum | reverse complement strand
ATCTCATCCGCCATCTTCTTCAACTTAGCTTCATTAATCGTCAAAGATATCTCTTCCATGATATCTGAAGTAGAAGGACCTGGTTCCTCTACATTATCTTGGCCAGATGATGAATCTCTAGATACATATGCTTAATACTCCGATGTCTTCTGCCTTTTTGCACTATTCTCCCCCTCAGGATGAGCATCATCATGAGGACCGTTCTGATCTCTTGTGCGAATAGCAGAAGGTCTACAAGGAGTTTGTTGTACCTGAATCTGCTCAAACTTTATTCGGAGAGCCAACCAGATTGCTATGTCTTGTTGTTGTAACCGAGGATCAGCCTTCGTAGCAAGGTATAATTGATGTTGTTGTTCTGGAACAGAGGATGCTTGTACCTGTGCCGGATGAACATGAAGAATATGACCCGACATATAACTGCGTACAAATGCATCAACTAAAGAAGGAATAACATTGTCAATTGCATTTTGAATCTATGATGATATATGTTCCTACATACGCCCACGTTCGTTCAAGATAGCTTTAGAGATTAATCTTTCCGTCTCTTCTGTAGTCGTTTTCCTTTCCAAAATCAATCCTTTCGCAAGATACACATGAACTTGATCTCAAACTTATGCAGGAACTTCCTTCTTAACTTGCTCCGTTACTTTCTCTTTCACGGACGAAGGTAGCGTTTCCATCATGACATCGTGAAGATTATCAGCAAGTTGATCACTTGATGCTCGTGGCATGAACCTTTTCTTGAGATGTGCAAATAAGTTGTAGGATCCCTAGATCATTCCATGGATGAATCACAAAATCAATGGCACAAAGATTTAAACAATGAAGAACTTTTGATTGAAAGAAACAAAGAGTGGCTACAACCCTTAATATGAAAAATAAATAATGGAGAAGCTAACCTAATTTTGACTAAACTAGGACTATTTATACTAACTAAGATTTGCCTTTGAGGGCTTTCTTTTTGGGCTTTTTACATCTTGGCCCTTATACATAATAAACATTAAATAACATAGTCTTTCGAGCTAGACTTTTGTCTTGTAACTTCGAGTGACCGAAGCTTCTTTGTTTGGGTCCATTTAGGTGAACCTAACATATGGCCTGCTGCAGTAGAAACACCATTGATAGTACTAACTTCATTAATACTGTTAGTGTCTTCTATAGAAAGAAAAGCCATATTCTGTGAGTTTGAAAATGATCCAGAGGAACCTTTAATGTCAGCTTTAAACACTTTTAGGTTATTGTATAAATCATCAATATCTAATTCATCTATACCCTCTTTGTTTCTCATAATCAAAGCTATGTTATTCCATGATGAAGGTAGAGCTCTTAGAAATTTCTGATTTGCATCTTCATTTGAAACAACTGCCCATGAATTTCAAGTTGGCTGATAAGTTTTTGAAACCTATCATATGCTTTGTCTAGGCCTTCTGTGTCAGATACAAAAAAGTTTTCAAATTGTTGCTTCAAGACATTCTTCTGCATCTTCTTAGATTCAACATTGTCACCAAACCTACTCTTGATAGTAGCTCATAGAGTTTTTGCATCCTTTATACCATGGAACCTCAGTTGATATTCATTAAGAATAGCTAAAAGCAAAGTACTTTTAGCTTTTCTTTCTTTTTGCCTTTGTAATAGTGCTTGAGCAGTCTTTGGAGGTACTTCAGTTTTAACACCATTCTCATCTTTTGTTGTTTGTACAAGTTCATCACCATTCATGATTACATGCCACAAGCCATAATCTGTGTTTGTGAGGTACTGCTCCATCCTTATGCTCCAAAGGGTATATTCTCCCTTCTTAAGCATAGGGAGTTTTATAGTAGATATCATTTGAGGATATTCTACTGGTGCTATTTGTGGTGCAGGTTCTTCACCAGACATCTTTTATGTTAGGTAGAGTTTTAGATTTGGATGAGTTCTTCTTATTCAGAGTTTCTCTACAAGCTCTGATACCACTTACGATTCCCAATGAATAGATCTTCTTAGCTTGTTAAGACTTAGTTAACTTGAATAGATTCAAACTAACTATATGAGAAACTATGATTATGAATACTACAAGTTATGCGAAATCTAACTTGTAATACTAAGAAGAACAATGTAAACAAAACTTTGAATATATTGATTGCAAATATTCTGCCTAGGTTACAAAATAGCTAACTATGAATTGATTTATCTAACTATGCCGTAAGGTTCCTTTTATACACTAAGGAAACCCTAATGGGCTTACAAAACATGTCAAGTGATCATGCATATCTATTCCTAATATAACTCATGCATATCACTTAAGCAGTACTAACTATTATACTAACAGTACTAACTATATAACTAACAGTACTACCTATACTGGTAGTACTAACAATGTACTAACAGTACTAACTAACTATAACTAGCAGTACCAAGTATGTAAGCTCTAAATCCTAACAAATAGGCTTTTCAACCACTGACTCACTAACAGACTCATTCACATCAACAAAATCATCTAGACTTGGATAAACTAAATCAGGTTTTAGTGGCATAAAATTCCCAGTATAGGGAGATGGGACAACATTATATCCTAATCCTATTTTACACTTATCCATTATCTGACTGTCTAGAAGTTTACTTAGGCTTTTTGATGAGAAAAATGCCATTTTATGGTAAAAGAAGCATAGTTTTAGGACATAAAATTTCTGGAGCAGGAATCGAAGTTGATAGAGCCAAAATTGATGTGATAGCTAAATTACCATACCCAACTAACGTAAAAGGAGTTAGAAGTTTTCTAGGGCATGCTGGATTTTACCGAAGGTTCATAAAAGACTTCTCCATGATCTCTAAACCAATGACCCAGTTTCTGATGAAAGACGCAAAGTTTGATTTTTTTGATGATTGCAAAAAGGCATTTAACATTTTAAAAGAAAAACTGACCACCGCACCTATCATAATATCTCCTTATTAGAACTCCGTTGAATTGATTGTTGACCTAGTGACTATGCAGTTGAGCTGATTTAGGCAATAATTGATGGAAAATACAAGCAATTATTATGCAGCAACACTTTGAATAAATGCCCAAGATCAATCCCCCCCCCAATTACACCACCACCAAAAAGAACTCCTCGTATTGTTTTCTTCTTTTGGATAAGTTTCGTCAATATCTTATCTTATCAAAAACTGTAATCTACACTGATCATTCTGCCTTAAAGTATTTGTTCAGCAAAGAGGACGTGAAACCAAGACTTATTAGGTGGGTTCTACTTCTCCAAGGATTTAACATTGAGATTAAGGATAAAAAAGGGCAGAGAATTTAGCTGCAGATCATTTGTCAAGACTTGAGAACCCAGATTTGGGAACCTTCACGGAGGAGGAAATAACTGATGAATTTTCCTAACGAGCATCTTATGATATTGAAAGCCGAACTCAATAACGATGAACCATGGTATGCTGATTATGTTAACTATATTGTTGGAAAGATTGTTACCTCCAAATGTGACACCCATGAAAAAAGAAGAAGATAATTTCTCAAAAGGAAAAAGACCCAGGAAGTTTCACTTTACCTTGCTTTATTAATAATGTTTGCTTTGGCAATGCCCTTATTGACCTAGTAGATAGCATTAGTGTAATGCCTCTCTTGACCTACCTTAACTTAGGATTAGGTGGATTAGCTCACACTAGGTTGACAGTTGAATTGGCAGATAGGACTATGAAAAATCTAAAAGGAATAGCTGAAAACATACTAGTAGGAATTGGTAAATTTACCTTCCCTATAGACTTTATAATTCTTGATATGCCTGGGGATATCAAAGTGCCCTTAATCCTTAAAAGACAATTTTTGTCTACCGCCCGGTCTAAGATTGATGTTTACAAAAGAAAAATTACTTTAAGAGTCAGGGAAGAAAAGATTATTTTCAAAAGTATTAAACCTACTAGTAGTTTAATTAGGAGGGTCTACATGTTAGGTTTAAGAGAAAGAATGAAACTTGATTTAGAAGCTAGGCTTATGGGAGAGACTTTGGTGTTAAATAGATCAATAGACCCTTTCTTGGAAGATTACATTGAATTAAATTATCTAAATGAACCAGTTGAGCTTAGGAGAAATCAAGGAGATGATTTGATGCCCACCATTATGGAAGGTGAGGTAATTGAGGAATTTAGAACTAGGGATGAAGATCTTGATATTGGAATTGATGATTACCCTAGTTATTGTGACGACGACAAGAAAATCCATATAGATTGCGCCCACAACTTAAAATTTTCATGCATGATAGGATTTGAATTTACACACGTCAACTTCTTCCTGTTATTGTACGTCAATGTGATGTCAAAAAAATTTCATAATTTAATAATAAAAAAATAAGATGATGTACAAAGGGAATAATATTGTAGGAGCCGTAATGAATGTGCATATTTTTGTTGGAACTTTTTCCATTGTGACTGACTTTGTAGTTTTGGAAAATATGGATGCTTATCATGATAATGGAATGTGCGATGTTATTGTTGGCGAACCATTCTTAAGAGAAGTTGGAATTAAAGCAAAACGGTTTTAAGGAATAATTACCTTTTACAAAAGGTGACGATGAAGTAACTTACCAAATGGTGCGATCACATCCGAGGTTTAAAAACTACACTAATAAGCAAAGCAACAAGATCCCACCATTACTGAAGGTAAGTAAAAAAGATGAGAAGAATGGGATCTCGCATGCATGCCAAAAGCTTAAGGGGTTCTACAAAGGAGTTTTGAATCTAGGACCCGACTACATTCAAAATTCGAAGACGGAAGAATGGCTCACACGCGGGCACATTAGCGTGCATGAGATGGAATGATGAGAAGCTGAAGAAAAGTTTAACTTAAAGACTTCGCTGTAAACAAAAGTGCTTCCCGGGAGACAACCCGAAATGTTATTTAATTTTATTATCAAGTCTGTCTTCCCAGACATCAATACGGCGTATCCGCTCCATACCATATGGCGTATTGACCGCTGGCCGTTATCAGTATTTATTTTTATTGCACTTTAAAACAGTAGGAACCAAGATATGAATGCACATGTTTTTCTTATATTCTATACATGACCTCATGAAAGAAATATCGACGAAGTTGGTGGAATGCATATTTTCTAGAATTCTATGTGTGTGTTGTTCGTGCTAGGATTAAGACGCTTTTTCAGCACATAATCTTGCTCATAAACGCAACTTGGAGAATCTACCGAGCAAATATCAGGGGAGTTTCTCATTCTAATTCTTTTTAAAATTCCTGTATTTAATGTTTTATATATACAACGAGGACGTTGTATAATTCAAGTGGGGGATGGAATTAGAATGTTTACTTGTCCTATTTTTCATATTAAAATGCTTAAATTATGCTTAAATTTAAAAAAAATTCAAGCATACTTTTGTGAAATTACATGATACATAACCCGCACACAATAACCCTTGTTAGATATTGTGAGGATTTAACCTTTCTGTTTCTAAATATTTCCCAAATTCCACAAAATATGAGTGTGTCGGTGATGTTGTAAACTTTAGAACTTGGCTTGGTATATCACTCGAGACCGCAATGATAAGTACTATGGATTTAGATGGAGTAACTTGTTTAAATTGGTAAATTTTAGGATTACACCCAAATCGCCTTTACATGTTGCTTATTAACTAACTAACACGGTTAGTTATCCTCTCGTTTAAACCCCTTTCACTCTATCTTAGAGTGAATGATCACTAGAAACAACCGCGTTAAAGCCAAACCTTATGGAATTTACACCAAACTATTTATTTCGTTTCACCCTGAACACCTTAACTACTTGTTGGATTAAGTTTAATTTCAGTTCTAATTGCTTAAAGTGTAAAGTTTGTTATTTCCGAGTCTTGGGTTCATTTTTTCTATCTTTGCTGCGGTTGGAAATTTGGCACATTGCAAAATGGGGAATGTTATATTAGTAGTTCAATACTCATGTGATTTTACTATGTCACAATTATTGGTTTCCGTAAACTGACAGAAGGATAATCACGAAAATTGAAATTACCGAAGGAATTATTCGGAATTATTATGATCGTGAAAATGGTGAAACTACACCGAGATTTGATGCATAGGTAAAAAAAATTCGAAAAATGAGAAAAAATGGGAAAAATACAAAAAGAGAAAGAAAGTTTAAAGATAATCGTTTCGCAAAGGAATTACCAAAGGAATTACACGAAGGATCAATTATTCGTTGATACGTCTAAAAAATCAACGATGTAAAGTATTGTACAAAGTGTAAAGTATCGCACTTGCTGTTGAGTAGGTATAAGTTTGGGATGATTGGGAAGTTGACCGTTTACGGGAACACCATCTTAGGTTGTAGTTTTTTGAATCAAATGTGATCTAGACGTTGTTAAATGTTGTGTCTTAATCTTGGTAACGTAACGGTCAGGAAATAAGTGTCTAACAACTTTATCTTAAGTCTTAATCTATTTTTTTCTTGATTTTTATTTAACAACAATTTACTTCCCTCTCACCTAATGATTAGCCGCTGGTTTTACACGAACAAGGATTCATACGAACATGCATGTCTATTTCGCTGTTACGACCATGTATGCATGTCTTGTACCTCATTGGTTTATGACTTTTGGTGAAAGTTAGAAGGTTTCTACCCTATATCATTCTTCATCCTAACCATTGGTTAAATTCAAATAGGGATGTGATCGAACACACATGTCTATCCCGGCATTCCGGGTGTGTTTTGTGCTTCAGCTGCCTTGTTGGATTGTACTTCGGGTGAAAGATTGTAGAATGATCAACCGTAAGACTTTCCATACAAAAATCCATATTTACCTTTATAAACTTGTTACTCCTTAGCTTTAGCGGTGGAGATGTGTATCCTTGCCAAGCTTATGATAGAATACTCGTCACGACCGAGAAATTGAGCGAATTAGTTACATGTTACCACATAGATTAGTTGAGTGATTTGAGTGTTTTCATCTTCCTATTTCGTGAGGTGTTTGGTTGTGTACTTGTAATAGATCAAATAAATGCTTTAACGGAAAATATCCTTAGGGATGCTTTTTTATAAACTTCTAAAGGCTACTTGAGGACAAGTAGGATTCAAGTGGGAGGATATTTGAAGACAAGTAGGATTTAAGTGGGGGGATATTTGATGACATCAAATAACGTCTATTTTATAGCATCATTTATCCCATGTTATTTTTGTATAGTTATTGCAAAGAATTGTTAATTAATCGTTTATATTTAAGAATTGCAATAATTATAGAGTAATTAGTGAAAGTTAGCAAAAGGCGCGCATTCTGGAGCTTAAATGAAGATATTTTGAAGATTACTGTTCTGAAGACCAATATGCCGTATCCATCAAAGAAGATACGGCGTATCCGTGCCTGCACTCACCAAAGACCACAAAGGAATAAAGATCAATACGTCGTATCTAGAGAGAATCAGAACATCGTATTCAAGATATGGAATCAATATAATATTCTGGAAGATATCAAGCATGGTCCCTACTCCAAGAAATCCCCAATACGCCGTATCCAACTCTTGGATACGCTGTATCCAATCGACTTCCAGACCTTATAAATAGAAAACTCAAAAATGAGTTTTAAGTGTGCTAAATCATATTCTCGATACATAAACTACAAAAGTCAATTTTCAGAAGAGAAAAAGAGCAGAAGAGGTCGAGCAACGCTAACAATTCCATAGGAGACAACGTGTAATTCCGTATACTTTAGTAATCATTTAGTTTTTAGTATCATTCGTTAACTCGGTTAGTTTACCTTGGCTAAATAATTGCTCTTGTATTTATTATGACGTTTGAAGGCTAATACCTTTAGATTTTAGCCATTATTATGAAGATCTGAATGTTTGGTATTTGTTTATCTTGATTTCTTGATTTATTGTTGAGTGCTTATTTATGTTTATCAATTTATACTTGTTTACACGCTTTTGTATGCGACCTATCATTCAACTAGATCTAGTGAAATGGACCAAGTAGATCTAGAGTCCAGGATAGCTCTCCATATAGTAATCTATGCATCTAGAATCATAGTTACACAAATATTGTCCTTCTAAGTCTGTGTCTAGGATACGCTTCGGGCTTAACTAGTTAATTGGATATTGCCAATGGTTTATTGATCGTGTTGACTAGCAGGTGACCTAGATAATTCAACAAGTAACGTTCTGATTCCATTGGATAGTTGGACAAGTAAACTACTAGTGTATAAATGGTCATTAAGCGGTAAGTGGGTAAAGTCTCTATGAGCTAGGGTTTAACAAGATCGCCATTTCTTTAATCCCTAGGATAGATTATAATCAACAAATAAGGATGCTTTATGCGGATGCTTTAATTGTGACAGATATAATGTGTCTAGGTCTTATGATGATGTAACGCCTAAGTCTTAAGATTGATATGCCACCTCGAGAGAAGAAATCATTGCACTAAATAAACAAACCAACATTCTAATCAGATTAATAATGGTTAATAAAGTTTTCTTATATAAGGTTCGACCGCTCTTTTATCTTTTGTTAATCAGCTTGCGTGGGTAACAGTGTCTTAAATTGATTGTAGTCACCAACCAAACCGTGCCAGTTTCTCAGGCTGAAAACCCCCTTTTCCCATTAGAATTAGGATTTAGACTGACATAGGTTTACCATAGGTTTAGATTAGAATAGAATTAACATAGATTAGATAACCAAGATATTAATTAAATTGATAGATTTAACCTGGCTTCAAGTGTTCGACACCCTACTTCCTACGAAGCTACTACCGATCGGGTATACTGCCCGTTAAAGTGTGGTTTTTTGTTGAGTCGTCAAATTATAAATTTAAAACATGAATCAGTAAAATATACCATACAACGACAGCACATCAGTATTCAACGGTTAGAAAACAAAAACAAAAACGAGTAACTGTATAGGAAGTCGATACGCCGTATCCTAAAACCAAGATACGTCATATTTAAACCTGTAAAAAGTATCTAAGGTACGAGTCAGATTACCAAATACGTTGTATCATATTCATGAATACGTCGTATAGATAGATCTGACAATAGTGTTTTAAATGCAGAAAAATAAAGGACTGGATAGCGTCTAGTTTGTTCAATACGATGCATACATTGAGGTTGGATACGCCGTATCGACTAACTAGGAAGATAAACTCGATAAAAATTTAAAAATAACATTCCAGGTTGTCTCTCGGTAAACACTTTTGTTTACAGCAAAGTCTTTAAGTTAGACTTGTCTTCAGCTCTTCATTCCACCCTTGTCACAAACCAACCTTCATCCATAATGCAAAATATTTCTTGGTAGGCGTGACATGCGTCTTCATTGGTTCTTGTTAGATCATCATGCTCATATTATTTAATAGTAATATACTTCTCTACTGGTCCAAAAGAGTACTTGATCACCTCAAACCTTTAAATTTTGCAAAACAGCGATTCTTGGTGGGGATTTCCAAGCATTTCGCACCTATCTTCTTCGTATTGCTCCTCCTCTTTGTTAGCATGATAAGGCGTGTTGTCCCGAACCAAGTCATTGTCAAAGTTTCCAATGCCATGATCATCATTCGGCTTCTTTTCTTCTTGAATAGTTTCTTCATCATTCCATCCTGCATGATTGTCAAAAGTTCTAGGAACATCTAGGTAAGGGTTATAGTTGGCATTAATATTGGTGTTCGCGTAAGTCCCACGTATATGATTTCTCTAATTAGTAAACGAAGAACATTCATGATCATTCATCTTCCACCAATATTCTTCGAGTTTTACCAATAAATCATAATCAAGCTCGTGAAAGTTTTTAAAGCATATTTTCAACCATGCGCAAAAATTCATTACTACTTGAGTTGCATCTCCTCATGACCTTTCATTCATGGCTTTTTTCTTCAAAGCTTCATCCTTTAAATTTCCATCTATCAAATCATGTTAGCCTTAATTTTATATATAAGTCGAACAAGAATGTTATCGGCCTTATTAGTCGTAATTAGTCTTGTTAAGTAATAGGCTAGTCGGAATTAACAAGCTTGGATTGTAATCTAATATTGTCCATGTTTTGGGCTCGAATCCCAAGATAAGCCAAGCCCGACCCAAGAAGAAAGTCTATACACTTCATGTGGGTATGAGACTATAAATAGGACCCACTCCACACATGGAGAGGGTGTTGGTTGCCATTTCTTGCATTTGTTTGTGTGTGTAATCATCCACCACTCTCTCTTTCTCTCTAATCTAATCTTTCATCTTTGTTTCTCTCTCTACTTTTCTTTCTTTCTTTCTCTTTTTCTCCTAGCTTATTGCTTATTTTGTATTGCTTATTAGTTGTGATATGGGTTAAGTTTTGGGATAAAAAGTGGTATCAGTCGCCAAGGGGTAGTTGGTGATTATTTAGTGGTTTTTTTTCTAACTTTTTCGGACAGCTTATTATAGCTTTTTCAGAAAGCTTATTATTTTTTTCTTCGTGACTGTTTTTCCAAAAACACAAAATTGTATCATGAATTTATCATATCATTTGGGCTGACTTTTGGGCTTATATCTGTGTCGGTATAATATGCTATAAAATTGCTCTATGTTTTTTTTTGTTAACTTCTTTGTGTCAAATATTGTCAAAATAGTATCTTCTTAGTTTTTTTTATTTTTCATTTGTTGCGTAGCTTTTTCAAAAGGTTTAATAAGGTTACGTCTTATTTGTGGTTTCTTGTATTTCTTGTAAAAGCTAGCATCTTTCTTGTCTAAAATCGCAATTAGTTTTGTGATGAGCTCTCTTTCATAGCTTATTCTCCTTTAGACAGCATATTCAAAGTTTTTTTATAGCTTATAGTAAAAACTATTTTGTGGCTTATTCACGTGTCTTACATGTTGCTTAAAAGGGTTTGAGCTTATTGTCTCTCGGCTTAACTTTGAGGTTTTGGCTTGTTTCGAGTCAAAAGCTTACATTCAAGAGCTTATATCTCGAGCTTATATCTCGAGCTTATTTACAAGCTTATTTTTGAAATTGGCTTATTAATCTTTGTGGTCCACACCGGTTCAAAAAAGAGACAAGGTAGAGACCAAGATCCATATTTTTAGCTCAAAAAGGACGGTTTGTGCTCAACACAAAAGCAAGGATGTTGTACGGATTTGTTGTGTAGTGAAGGCAAATTATCAACAAGTGTAGAAGGCGAACTATCAACTTAGAAGCAGGCGAATTAACAACCTGTGTGGGAGGCGAATTAACAAAGTCTAGTAGGAGGTGAACTAACAGTGTGTTTAGAAGGCGTGTTAACAATTTGGTAGACCAAGGTGAGTTAACAGTTTGTTTGAAAGCGAGTTAACAATTTGGTAGATCAAGGCGAGTTAACAACGAGCAATACAAGGCGATTTAACAATCTGTTGAGCAAGGCGAGTTAACAACGAGCATGTAAAACCTCGTATTTTAAGGTCACTACTAATTTTTCACATGTATTTAATATTCTAAGTTTTTAAATTTTTTTCCTTTCACTATTTCGTCGTTTTATATAAAAATCGTCAATTTTAAGTAAAAAGCACTATGATTTAAAATTTTATCCGTTTTATTGATCGAGAAATCAACGACTCCGTATTAAGGCTTTGAGTGCCTAACTATTTTTATTTTTATAATATTTATCTTTCTTGTGTTTTAAATTGCACCGAGACGAAAATCACGGTTTAGGAAAAAGAATCGGGCTAGGAAAGGTTTTAGGGCCCGACATTTATAGGTAATAAGATAAGAGTTTAAGGTAAAATGTTCCAAAGCCCATACTCTCCACCCTGCCCTCTCCCCAATCGTAAAGCCTCCTCAAGACAGAATATCTCCCTCCTCTCCCTCCGACCGCCTCCTCCCAACCTCTCCCAAGGGCCGCTCCCCCACCGCATCCCCCTACTCCCCACCCTAAGTAGAAATCCTAGTCTAGTTGCACTCCCCCTCCTCCTCCAATCTCCCCACACTCCAACTTCACTACACCTACCCCATCCCCTCACCCGTGTGTATGGTTGGTAAAAGTACTAGTTTAGGCAAAATGGGCCTAAGCCTATTCTCCCTTCCCTTTTTGATGGCCGGTCGAACTCACCCAAACAAACATCCCTTTTATTTTTTTATTTTTTTATTTGAGATAATTACCAACTATATACTCCTTCCTACCTTAATAAAACCTTTTTACCAAATCAAACACACACACAGTTTATAAAAAGAAAACCAACGTCTTCTTCCCCTATTTTTTTTCTCTACTGTTCGACTTTTAGAACACCAAAACCCCAAGAACACCCAATTTTCTTCACCAAATCATCTTCTATCTACACCAAATCACACCATAAATTAACCTCTATCATTCCCCATTAACAAAAACCTCCATTCATTGATTGTAAAAATCTTGATTTTCAAGAATCTTGAGTTTTTAAGAGTTTGATTGGAATTAAGGGTGTTGGAGCACTAAGGGTTCGATTCTAGGTGATTACAAGAAGCTTTGGAGCAAGAAAATTTAAGGTTTTGGTTATTTGGGTGTTGGAGCAATCGGCCAAGATCAAGAAACCCACATAGGGTTTGTGTGATCTCTTAAAATCCTTCAATTGTAAGTTTTAAATTGTTTCCTTGTACTCCCTTTTCACTAATTTGATGTTTCTAGCAATGCATGTGTTGATTTGGGGTTTTTATGAACATGCATGTGCATATTGTGATTGATCTTGATTAATTAGTGTAAGTGATGAAAAATGAATGATAGATGATTTACTTGAATGATTAGTAGCCTTGTGATGGAAAAATTGATGATTTGGATGTGTTATTGATTGATTTAGAGGTGGATTTTGCGGACTGTTTTGGGACAGCAGGTTGTCGTGGCTTATTATCCAAAAATTTGGCCTATAGCTACTGAGAAAATTACATATTTAGATAGAGTAATTCTTAAGCTTCAATGTGCGAGTTGGATACTCTTGTATCGATTTCGTATGAGAAAGTTATGGTCAATTTACGATTGCGGACCAATTCTGAACCACCTGTTGGAAAACATGAATTGCTCCAGGTTATTGTACAGTAGGTTAAGGT
>BQNB010107712.1:3561-23109 GCA_026074375.1 Tanacetum coccineum | reverse complement strand
GAGAGGCTTGGTAACAAGTTTGGTAAACACAATCATAGACATGCCACGTAACATAATACTTAACAACTCGTTTGCTCGATAAATATGTGTACGCTAAGATATATTCGATCTAGATTACTTGGAATGGATTGAGAGGGGTTAACAAAACCCTAACGATCCACTATCAGGCCTAACGAGCCACTATCAGGCCCAACAGCCCAAATGACGAGTGCTTATGTGGGCTAACAGCTTATTTATAAGCTATGGTAGAACCTAGGGGCTTATTAGAGATACTAAATACTTATGGACCTAGGTTGGATAAGCCCACACCCTCGAAACCCTTATCGGGTTCTTAACAGGCCTAAAAGCCCATTAACGAGCTTATCGGCTTGTAAATAAGCCTAGCAATAAAAACAAACCCACGAGTGCTTATTTAGACTAGAAAATAAGTTGGATCACATTATAAAGCCTTAATAAACCTTTTGAAAACCTTTTGAAAACTCAAATAAGCTCACCCGAGCTTAATTTTTTTGTGAAACAGCTTATCTAACATTTGCAACACTTATTGGAAGCTAAAATTATGCACCACACTAATTGAAAACCCTTAATGGGCCTCGAAAGGCCTACCGGGTTTGGTTATTAGGCCGAAGGCCCAATAGACGCAAAATAAGCTCATCCGAGCTTATTTATAAGGCAAACAGTTCTTGTAGCTTAATTGAGCTTAATGAAAACGTTTGTCACTATTAAAATTCCTTTTAGACCTCTAAAAAGCCTAAACGCGCCTTATTGGGCCAAAAAGCCCAATAAGCTAAAAATAAGCTCATCCGAGCTTATGAATAAGCCAACACAGTTAGATTTGCTTATTGGAGCTTAATGAAACCTATTACCACTTGTTAGAACTTAATTGGGCTTAAAATGTAATTTTCGTAAGTTAAGAGACTAAAAGTGTAAAACTAGAAATTTGAGGGTTAAAACTGCCAAAAACTATTTTTATAAAGTCTAGGGGCTGTTTCTGTCAATTCTGAAACTTGAGGGACTGTTTGAAAGTACAAGGACCAAAAGTGTACTTTTCTTAAGTTAAAGGACTAAAGGTGTAAATATGGAAACCTAGGTGTTTTAAAATGTAAATATTATATTTTCTTAAACATAGGGACTGTTTTGTAAATATAGAAAACCTAAGGGTATTTTATGAACGGAAGTGATTTTATAAACACTTAGCGAATCGGACGAGTTATAATATTATTCGGATATTATACGAATTAAAACACGACTTAATAAATATGAATAATTATTAATAACGTTCATACTTATACTTGAACGTGTGTAATCGTATACCTTCCCAAGAGCCATCAAGTAAGGACAAATACAATAAAAATGAGCACCACCACACAAGTGATAACAGTATATACAAACTAGCAATTTATTGTAGTTTATGCATTAAGTCGTTAGCCTAAACTTGTAGACTAAGACTGGCCGTATTTACTTAGGTATTTGACGGTGTGATTCATTTGCCATACTTGGATACATTTATCATTCACAGAGGACTACCTACTCAGGTGAGTTCATAGCCCCATGTTTTACAATTATTTAAATGATTTACATCTCTGGGGTGAGAACATGCTTTGTTTTACAAATTGGACGCAAGTGTACATTTTATACAATGATTACGTGTTTGCCTAAGTAGCGATAACCCACTGAGCCCATTATCATGAACTGTTAATTACTAGATTGTGAGCGCGAGTGTTATAAATAGATCTATTTGGGATTGACATCCCCGTTTGGGTGAGTAGCGCTCACTGTGCCGGTTTGCCGGACAACAAACATATACCATGTCGGATTTGGGATGTTGCGGGTTAGAACATCATTCACGGGCATTATTGGCAATTTATTGCATTCATACATGTCGAGCTTCAGTGTCATGAGCTTAGGAAAATGTAATTACTTTTTATGATGTTTGCATCTGTTGTTTTATGATGTTGCATCTGTTGCTTTATCAATTATAACTTGGAAATCTTGGCGTGGAGTATGTTTTCTTCAATTGATTTACATAAAACGTATGAAAATTCATGTCTCAAAGTTGTTTATGTTGACGATTTTTAATGCATGTTTTTCAGTCTTGGTCAATAAGGCAAGAGATGCAAAGTTATAGAATTCATTGGGGTGTACACTCTTTGGAGAAGTTACTTATTAGTACTTGTATGATTTAGGGTCGTATTACTTTTTAGGAACATTTGTATATAAACACGCAATATCCTATACTTATATTTGTCAAACAATTTGGAATGTCATGAGCAAGAAGATGTAATGAACAGTATTGTAGAGTTGTATTGAATCTAATGTATCTTTTTTGAAATGACACGTTATTGGTTGTTCTTCATATCTTGTGCGAGATTGTGTGATCTATGAAGTAAACGCCCTCAGATATTCATATTATTCCGCTACTATTCAGATTTTTGGGGATGATTACAGCAGGCACGGAATAGTGTCGTAGCTTTCCTTGATAGGTTACGGCGTATTGGTTCTTCAATAGATATAAGTAATCTTACAAAAATATCTGTGTTTTAAGACGTTTAGTAATTGGCGCGCCTTTTTCTCTAGTTTCACTAAGTACTCCATAATTTACTGTTGCGAATTCTTAAATATGATATGATTAAACTATTTCTTTGCTAAAATAAACTATACTCAAAATGGGTTAATATGTGGGATAATGATGTATAAAATAGCGCTTATGTTTGATGTCACATCAAGTCCTCAGTAGGCTTTAGAGAGATTTATTATAAATGTTATCCTTTAGTGCTATTTAGATGTTTTTTTAAAGAACCTTATTTGATTGATTGTCTGTTTTATATACTCGTATAATTTTAATAATATTTCCCAAAAGAGCATGTTAAGAATCTTTCCCAAAGTCTCCCTTAAGAGACAATCCACTCTAAGAGATTATATTTATATTATATTTATATTCTATATAATTTGTTTATAATTTGATATTTTGTATATTTATTATTTATATAATTCGTATAAAACCGGGAAGAATGCTTTCCCGGAGTCGTTTCCCCAAAGACTTTGGGAATTGAAACTTACACTATAGTTTGGATTATGATTTGAATATGAGCAATGAATGATCACCCGGGTCGTTTCCCCAACGACTTGTGAAATTGAAACCTTGCTTTAGCTTGGATTATGATTTGAATGAGAGAAAAGATATTTTTTTAGTATCTATAACTACTAAATAAAAGCAACAATTAAAATGAACAATTAAAAGTAATTAAACACTTAAACTAATTAACGAGAGCAAATAAAACGCGACAAATAAGCAAATATACTAAAATTAACTCCTAAAAATGCAAACTAAATTTCTAAACCTAAATTAGGACAAAAGAAAATTTTAAGAAAAAGAAAAACATTTTTTTGATTATTTTTGAATTTATTATGAATTAAAAACTATTTTAATCTAATTAAATCCTAAAAAATAGCAAATTAAGTCCTAAAAATTTAGAAAAATGATTTTTAAACTTAGAAAAGTCTAAAGTAACTTAAAAACTCAGAAAACTATTTTTAACTATTTTTAAAATTAAAATCCTATTTTTAAAATTAAAAATAAAGGCTTAAAAATGAAAATTAAAATCTAAAAGTGTTGAAAATGATTTTTCTGAATGTAAACCTAAAAGTATTTATTCTAATACTAAAAACTATTTTTTTGTATTTTTCTGAAACTTTTTTCTATTTTTTATGATTTTTCGAAAATTAAAACCTTAGAAAAATGATTAAAAATAATCTACTAAATGGAAAAATGCCAAAAATTCAGGGAAAATCTAAAAAGTTATAAAGATCAAAGGAAAAATAAGAAGAAGCTCACAGCTTAACAAATAAGCCGGGAAAAAGCTAATATAAGCTACGGCTTATAATGAAAAAGGAAAAGAAAGACAAGTATAAGAATTAAATGGGAGGAGAAGTGAATGGATGAGCTATTGTAGCATATTGGTTAACACGTTGGGTTTGTGTGCTTGAGGTCACGGGTTCAAGGTTGGCAGACACCCCTTTTTGCACTTTTTTTTTATTTTTTTTACTTTTAACAAAAACTAAAAGCTGGAACTTATAAAGGACACAATTTTAAGCACTTTTAATGAAAAAGGTATAAGCTAAAAATGAGAAATAAGCTCTCTAAGAGCTTATGAGATCACTGTTCACAGAAAGTGAGCTTTTGAGCTCACTTTAGCTTGATTGGACTTATAAGCTTGCACAAGCTTTAATATAAGCTTATTTTTGAAAGCAAAAGCTATTCTAAATAGCTTATGATGACTACTATCTAATTTTAATAAGCCACTTAACCTAAGAACACTAAAAGCTAATTTTATTTGAAGATAAAAACAGCATACTCAAGAATGAACTTACAAAGCTTAAAATCAAGTTAAGCACAAAAGCTTAATAATCAAAGACAGAAGCTAAGCTTATAGAGAATAATCTAGCTACTTATAAACTATGAATTCAAGTAATAAAAACAGGAACTATAAGCTAAAATTCTAAAGTTAAAAGGCTAAACTAGTTACTTCTGTTTTTGGTCTTTTTGGATTTTAAATGACATTTTAAGCTAAAATGGACTAAGTAATTAAGCTAAAAACTAAAAATCAAGGCCAATACTATATTAAGCTATATCTAATCTAAAAGTAAACTGAATTTTAGAACCTAAAACCTAAGATTACTAACTAAATGAAACCAAAAAGGGCAGCAGTGGTAACTATGGTTACCACTGCTGATGCAAATGGCAAAGCCACAAAGCTCAATTGCAGTCTTCCTTGAGGGAAGTCCTGCACTACACACTCTTATTGAGTGTATATGAATTCAAGTTGAACACAAACCAAGCCTACAAGGGCTTGAGTTAAATTTTAGCAAGTAAAATAAAGTAAAAAATTGCCCTGGTGCTGAATCACAAATTATAAGCCACAAAATGATTATAAGTTTAAACTAATGATTAAAACCTACTCAAATCCTTAACAAATATGATAAACTAACTATCCAAAATGAAAGCTCAAGATAATTTTGACTTTTTGAGGTCAAATAAGCTTATTCCAAACACTCCTTATGCTATGACAGATTTTAGTTAACTTATTGAAAACTAAATCCAGCTATTAAAACCTTACTACCAGACATTAAATAGCTTAAAACTATCCTAGCAAACATAAATCTACAACTTCTAAGCTGAAATCAAAGGTCTACAAACTAATCTAACTATATTTTTGGTTTTTATGGCTTTTAAAGACAAATAATGAAAAACTTAACTCTAAACTATTTTAGCTAAAAAACAGATAAGAAAATATGAATAATAAGCACAAATTAACTAAGATAAGCATAAATAAGCACTGGATTATCAAATAAGCACAACTAATTAGCAAGTAAGCAAGCCTTTAAACTAGTAACTCAAACAATGAAATTAAATGAAGACTTACAAGGGTGCTTCAGCTAAACAGAAGCATTAGTTCAATTAAGCAGCTTCAAGCTCTAGCTTATCCTATTGGATAAGCTAGTAAAGTCCATGGGAGCTCTTCCAAAGCTAGCTCCCCATCCATAAGCTTATAAACCAGTAAAGGTCCATAGGAGCTCTTCCATTATAAGCTCCCTTCCAGTTTAGTCTTAAAAGTTCAAAATATCAAAGGAAATATACTTGTTTTGGTGTTTACTAATTAAAAGAGTTATTAAGCTCTATCATAATCTTAGAGACTCATGAGAGCTGAAATAGAGCTTATTAAACTGAGGCTTAGAGCTTATTAGTACAAGTGACTTATGAAATGAACATTTATAAATGCAAGTATAGACTTATGAAAGCAAAACTAAATTTCATTAATCTGAGAAGCTTTGTTACACAACTAAAATGAAAATTACAATGGAATTAAACTGACATTAAACTAAAAAAAATTAAGTAAAAAAAAACTAGAAAATTAAGAGTAAAAACTAGATGCTAGTGTGTGAGAGGTGAGTGCTTTTTATAGCCTCTCAATGAACCTTCTAGGCCTTGCCTTGCTGCCCAAGCTCCTTCTAATCTCTGCCATTCATTCCATCAATCATTGGTAAGTGATTTTTGGCCGTTTGATCAAGTGATAACTCACACGGATTGCCAAGCTCTCATTCCTTTGATGTGACGTCCTTGTGCTAGTTATGTGAGTGTTTCTAGTGTAAAAATCAACCTCCTCTTGTGCTTTCACTCATCCACGTAGCATAATTACTTGGCTTGACCAACGAGAGCTCTTGAGATTACCAATTTGTCATTGCCATCTTATTGTAGAGCCCTTAAATTGACCAATTGAACCCTTAATTTGCATTTGCCCTATCGTTTTGACCTTGGGTAAAAATTTAGGGAGATGATGAATAGTATAACTGTTCTTCGCGCCCATTTTTAACTTAAACAGGTTAAAAAGATTTGAACTTTGAGCAATTGGCAACAATAGTCCCTCTCTTTGGTTATCATAAGTTTTAGTGTAAAATGACTTTCAGAAATGACAGAAAGGGTCCCTAGAGTTTAGGGCTTAGTAATGGGCTTTTTGTTATTGGGCTTATGATCCGGGTAGGGTTTAAAGGGTAATTAAGGGCCCATTAGGCCTTAAGGACTATTTGTGTAACTTTTGGAACTTGGGGGTCTTAAATGGAAACATTGGGATTTTTGTCTTCTAGTGGTTGACTTCTGTTGACCAAGGTTTGACTTTCTTTGACTGAAGCTTGACCATAGTTGACTTTTCTTGGCTTTGGCTTTGAATCCTTGGCTTCTTTTGTGCTCTTCTGATTCCCGTGTCCGTGTTTGCCCGTTTTTTGACGGTTTTCTTAGATTTTTGTCTTATCCGTACCTGCACACACAAAACATAAAAACAAGTATATCTTTGCTATTTTAAGTGTGTTTTTGGTCATTTAGGGTGATTTTTGGTGTTAACGGATATGTGTATTTTACACTTATTAGTTTTACTCTTCATAGTTTGTTTTATTATGTTTGAACTATCTTGTAATCATGCTTTGTTTGTCTGTAACTTCGTGTTAATTTCAATCAAAGGTATTTTGCAACCAATAAGTGTAGGGGAATTTATCCGGCTTTTGAGCCAAATTCAAACATGATAAATGAATTGTTTAGATTAATTTGCATCAGTTTCGAGTCATATGATTGAATTGTTAAATCTCAGGTTTTGTACAACCATTTATACATGAATTAACTTATGGAATCAAGTGTAGGAAATTTTTCATCAAAAACAAAAATTTCATTTTCACAGACTGTGGAGACGGCGTCACGATTAACACGAGACACCGTCACCACGACACCTGTGACGGGGTCACCACAACCTTGACGGCGTCAAACGCCCAGGTTCAAAAAACTTAAAGTTTTTAATTATTATTGAAAATAAAACTTGCACGACATTTAATATATTTATTCTTCCATTATAAACCTGCAAAACCTAATGAATTTAACAATTCTTTCATCCTATCTATCGATTCAAACCCTAAATTCATATTGTATATTGGTAAATCACACATTATATGCTTCGTATGGTTGTCTTTGTCTTTGATTACAGGTTATATTTGATGAGAAGAAGCTTGGAAGTTCTTAAGGAAGTTTCATTGGATGATTCTCGGAGGACGATTTAACTAGTTTATCCGCCATGTTTTCTCACTATATTGAGTAACCAGGAGTACTATTTCTTTTCCTGTTTTCTTTCCCTTTATTCTTTTTATAAACGGTACTTTCTAGAGACATTGGACAATGTTATCAACTTAAGGTAGGGGAAAAATAAGCCTTAGAAACTATACTTCATTTTCATTTGCTTGTCCTTAAAAGATTGGGGGGGGTTTTTTTAAAAAACAAAAAAAAAAAATATATCAAAACATACTATAAAAGGTGATATATACCAAAATTTAATTTTTTTTATGACACACACCAATGAAAACCGAGTATTACTAGCGTCCCATGGATAGGAATTTATATGACAAGCACAAAAACCCTCAAAATTCCACCCCACAATGTGAGGTTCGCCCTAGATATTATACCTTTAGCTTGTTCGAGTTAAGGAGTGCGCAATCATTGTTTCAAATTCGTCAGTTTACGGATAGTGTATAGCGTGGTTACGTCGCCTATCTGGAACATTGGTATCGCTTATTTTTGATTAGAAGTGTAACCAGAGCATATTAAATTCTAGAACTTGTTATTGTGAAGCATCCGAAACCGCATAGTCAAGTAATTAGGATTTGCTTGATAATAGACAATATTATAACCCATGTTTTAAACCTTTAATTGTATGATGGTCACACCAAGCATATAACTATCCACACCCTTGACATGCACTCACCTTAGTGCAGGATACCCTAGTACAATCCTACCCGAGCCCTATCATTATTCACGGTTCTCATAAGTTTTTTGTTAATCCGGACTATAAATAAAACAGCATTGTCCACCCTCAAACCAATCATTACACCCAAAAAGCCTTAGCTTGCCTATATATGTACTCGCCTTAGAATTTATTCCGATAACCCAAGTAATATATTTGAGTACACGTGCTAAGTCCTTATTCCATGTAAATACAGTTTTGGATGATTAAGAATCATGGTATTATTTATTTCGCGAAAGAAAGGGAAAGAAAAAGTTAAGTCAATACCCCCATATGTTTGGTCAAATGAATCTCCAATGTAATTTTGATCCACCTAAAAATGGTCATTAGTTTAATTGTAAATATCGACAATGTAAACAGCTCAAGTGTAGTTGTACGTAATTATAAACCCCATGTTATGTATTATGATAAAAAAATGAGAAAAGAAAGAAAGAGATTGATGGTAGATTTTGTGTAGCGGTTTTGTAGATTTCGTCTAGTCTTGGCTTAGCAACTAACCAAAGTGAATTACGTGTAAATAAATATAGCAACCCTTCAACCCTAAATTCAATCAAATCCACCACCCAATGTAAATCCCATATGGTTTATTTTTCCATTAACATGATATCTTACACCTACACCCACAACCTTTATAAAGACCTCTTAGAAGAAGAATAATACTTGCACCTATCGTGGAGTTTGACCTTTTACCAAACTATGGTAATTATATGCTATGAAAACAGGTAATGAGTGTGATTTTCAGTTTCCCCCCATATGTTATAATCAATGTAAAATATACGGATCAAAGAAAGAAAACAAAAAAACGATTTCAAGAGGCAAGTTAGGGTGGGTTTTTTACTACATTTAGATACTTTCATCAATAAGATTGTACGTCATACCTTGATTCAAAATCAGAAGCACTGCTCTGTCTACGTAACATATTTGGCTGGCTTTTATAGAGTTGGATTAGGTTAAAACATTTTGATGTTAACCTATATCTAAGAAAAACATATACTGTTGTATATTTAAATTGCTAAACATTAGGAATAAGTTAAGTGATTTGGCCTAGCTTAGAAGGTTCAAAATTCAAATATCTGTTTAGGTTGATAAGGTATATTATTATTGTTTTGCATACTAAAACACAAATTGTGGCTTAGCTTAGTTGGTTAAGATTGTTACATGTTAATAGGTCATGAATTCATACCTTGCTAAGCACTTAATTTTTTACAAAAAATTCAAAAATTTATAAAAAATAGAAAAATAAAAAAATGAATAATTATAAAAATTTTAAAAAAAACAAAAAACTATAAATATTATTTAAAATTATTGTCTTGTGTGTGCCATGTCATCGTTTATGTGTGTCATGTCATCGTTGAGGTGACGTTGAGTCACTAATTCATATTAATCCAGTTATAGTTAGCCCCATATATGAGTTATATATATATATATATATATAGATTTGCGTTCATGTAGTGAACACTTTAAAATGGAAAATAATAAGCACCAATAATGAATCGACAAGTGGAATTTCATCATTTATTAAAAAAGAAAAAATGTAAACTTAATAAAAGGGCATTAAGGTAATTTAAAACTCCTTATTTTACTCCATCTTCACAAAACCTAAAAAAAATTGCCGTCACTTTTTCTTTATCAAATTTATATCACATCAGTACTATATCAAAAAGAAAACTTCATCTCTTTCAATACCATATCAAAAATATATACAGATCTAAAACCCCTTTCGATTCTCGTTCACGGTGACAAACCACAAACATCTTCGTCTTTATCAGATTCACCGGTGATCATCCATAAATATTTACCAGTTTTGTTTTGAGGTGACGTTACCCGGTGCCATCTACTGCCGACGTAGCTAACAACGACAAGATACTAATTGTTTGTGTTGTGTATGATTCGGTCTCCATCAGCAGACTTATATGATTTGGATTTTGCGAAATTTATTCGTAAATATCGGCATTGGCGAATGTGTACCATGATTAATCACTTGTTGAATATGAGTACGTATATTAACAATTAATTTTTATGTTTTTGTATCACTATGTTCTTTGTTGAATATTAGTAGGTGTATCAAGGTTTAAAATTTATTGGGTGTGTATAAGTGTCCAATGTCAAAGAAGCTTATCGATGCATCAGGTACTTAAATGGTTGTGTTTTGGAGAGCCGTGTCACCACGGTGGATAAGGTAAATAATGCTTATCATTATATGTTGTACCTATCATTTCACTATCTGATCATTTAGTTGCTCTGATCGATTATGCTTAAATATAAATGAAAAGTTTTGATTATGGTTTTTGCTATTTAAGTTTGGATGTTTTGGGTTGAGCCTTGTTTAACAAACTTTGATGTATGTTTCAGCTCTTCTGTCAACTAACAAAACATATCACAAGAAAATATCAAGGTTGTATATCCCTGTATCTTTTGTTCCTTTTTTTGCAATTTAATTCAATATATGGTCTATCACAAATATTCATGTCCCCATGCCAGTGAGTAAATGAAATGCATTTTTGGTATGTTCGAGATCACGATATGCTTATATATGATAAGATCTTGTTGTTTGTTGTGGTGTTCGAAACGTAATGCCGTTTCTTTTGTTTATCTATATCCGGCCAGAATAAAATTTATAAAACGAGCTTTTTTACGACATAGTTATGCAGCGTCTTTTACATAAAAAAACTAGTGATGTCGAATTTGATTTGTATCACCTGGTCCGAGTGAAATTTTTTATGTACCAGTCATCCTTGTAATTTTAATTTCGAATTTGATTTGTATCAGCTGGTCTGTGTGGCATTTTGATGTCGAACCGGTGATCGTCCTGACCAGCGTGGACAGAAGTTGGGTCAGAACCCTCGTGTGAAGCAGATATGGAACGTGAGTTTGTTGACCATGTGTACAAGTAACCGGCGGCCAAAATTGACATGGCCAAAATCATTTTGTATCAACCAATATTTGTACCATATTTCCAATGTTTCAAATATAATGTACCATGATACCGAAATTCAATGTACCATGTTTCGAAGTGCATATAATGTACCATGTTTCGGATGGAGTTTAATGTTTATGACAATCGAGAGCTATGTTTGCTCGGTTAGTATGCTGCACATTTTGTTATATAAACTGGATTATAATAAAATGTTTTGCTTCTTTATAGTCCATGTTGAATATTGGCTTGTTTAGTTTGGGCTTCTTTTTTAATTGGATGAACATATTAATTTTTTTATAGTGAAATTAACTACTAGTATTTCACAGTAATTGTAAACAGCTAGAGATAAGTCAAAGTTGTAGTCATCCAGTTTTTCATTTTATTTTTTCGTCAATGTATCAATTAATATATTACTTGTGTGTCACTTTGTTATCTATCAAATTGTTTATTATTAACCGTTAATAAGCAAAGAAAAAGAAATAAATGTTGGCTGGAAGTAGATGATCTTTTAAAATGGCACGTGAGTTGTTTAAAATTTGTTTTCCATCTTATTAAATAGGTACATAATGACATTGGTTTTCCATTTTATTACAATTAAGCCACTCATTTAATTAGATTTGATCTTGATCCATCAAACTTGATCTAACGGTCCAAAACTGTACCTATTCTTTAAAGTGTTTACCACAATAACGGCACCCTATATATATATATATACACACTAGTTGCAAAACCCGCCCGATAGGCGGGTATGACTTGTTATTATTGTTTTTCATCTTTATTTTTGGTTTAATATTGGTTTTTTAAATTTGTTTATTATAGAAATAATACTTTAACTATTAAAACTTCATTTTGTTGCAACCGGTACTTACCTAAATATAAGGGATAATAAGTTCAACTACACATTATAAATTGATCATTACGACAACAACCAGATAATCATTTAAAACAATGCAAATCCAAACACCCCAAATATGTATAAGGTGGATATTTTGTATTTCTTGACATACCTGTCGATTAGATCAAGGATTATTGGGTTGGTGAATTCCAACTTCTTGTACATGTTACATGACATTTCCAATGGTATACTTGTCGGGGTAAACTATTTCTTCAAGAAGTACACCAACATTGATGAGTTTCGTGTGGCATAGGGCGTGAATGTTCATTGTGTCAGGGAAGTCAGGATGAAAAAGCTTATGAACTTGGTGAATAATGCTTAGCTACTTGTTTGTTGCAATTATGAACGACTTTGCTGCTGCCTGAGTTTGCAACCTGCATACCAACTGAACTAAAACTCATTACATATAATAGGGGTCGTAATTTTGTCCCATTTACTTACTAATATCATACATGACAAAAGTATAACAACCCGATGACTGACAGAAATATATATGGTTAAAATGTGTAGAAAAGTAGCTCTAATCATCATCTTAATGTAGATTATAGGGTTTAATTTTAAAATAAAGTAAAAGTGGGGTAAACCTAACTTAAAATAGGTCATACATATTTCTCATTGTAAAATTCCCTCCTGATATTTTTTTTGATGATTATAAGCTTTGTTAGTTCATAAAGAAATCGAGATTCGTAGAAAAATACCTTTTCGTAAAATAGAATGTTACACAACTTAACAGTCCTTCCTTCCAACTTTCTATTAAGCAAAATAATAAGCCAATCTTGAGGATGCTCTTTGTTGGAATAGAGCAAACACATCTGGAACGAATAT
This sequence comes from Tanacetum coccineum, assembly GCA_026074375.1. Taxonomy (NCBI): domain Eukaryota; kingdom Viridiplantae; phylum Streptophyta; class Magnoliopsida; order Asterales; family Asteraceae; genus Tanacetum; species Tanacetum coccineum. The sequence continues at coordinate 10,136 of BQNB010107712.1, read as the reverse complement.
ATAAGGATCGCCACTAAGTTAATTTAGTTGTTCAGTTCGAGCTTGTCACACCCAAACAACATAGGGAAGCAAAAAGTTCACATAGATACTAAGAAGATTAATAGCATACATGTTGCATCAATGACTTACCGGCATATGGAAGTGGTTTAAAACAGTCACTCTTTAGAGTACAATGATACTCAAGATCTGCATTCCACCAGCTAATTCTTATGTGTCTGCAATGAAATAAAATGGTTTTGTACACGAAACATGTTCATGGCATACAATATATTAAAGGGTTAGAAGCACAAAGCTTTCACCTGCTCCATATTTGTTGTGCTGGAATCGGTGGAAACTGCTACAATGTATATTCTCTTTGGAATCGGACATAGTAGAAGTGCCACTTAAACTAAATCCTTTTGGCATCACTCATGCTTTTTTCACCAACTATTTACTACATATCTTTATCTTTCGGAGAGAGTGAATTTATCATTTGGCTTCGTTCAGTGTCTTACCCATAAAAAAATAACCAAACATCCAGTCAAGATATTTTGATGTATACCTGATGTACTTATGAGGATTGTTCCCATTATAGACCATGAATACCAATTGTTGGGTGCAAAGCAAGAGGGTCAGGCAGATCAAGTCATCGGTCAAATACTCCATGTCATTGTCTCTGATGTCTACTTGTTCGCTTTCATTTTGTATTCAATATTGCATCTTTCTTCACTCCAATGGAGTCTCTCGTCTTGTTGTTGCCTTGTTCATATGTTCTGTTCTTTCTTGAGATTCTATATGACCCGACACACGTGTTGTTAATCACCTTCACCAATAATAATAAATCAATTTTAAGTTAAAAATGTCGATTTATATAGGTTACTTTTTCTGAAAGGAAATAATACCTTGAGTTGTCTTTCCTTTCAAACCGGGATGGAAGGGATGGAGTTGATATAAGTCAACAAAAAATGGGGTGGCTAGAAGAATCAAACCTAAACAGTATTGTGGTGTGGAAAAAGCTGGTTGTCACCAAGATCATTAGTGGGCTAAGAAACAAGTATATGATCACATGATATTGATCAGTTTGTGAACCAATGGCCCACTTCAGAATGATAAGGAGGGAAAGGTAACCAAATAGACCATTCAAAAAGATCATCTGTGGAATAAGTTGGACACTAGAAAGTGCATAATTAGGAAAAAACAAAGCTTAAAGTACTATGATATATAAGTTAATATAATAACTGCTGCATACAAAAAGATATGGGAAACTGTTATCATTAGTGTATTAAATGATGATGGTATATAAGCTTACACCCATGTAGATTGAGAAGAGTAAAAGTTGTGGCCTTTTAGAAACAAACAGCTTGATGACAGAGTAAACTGTTGAACATTTAGGTCAGCGGGATCTAATTAAAAGAGTAAACGCTTGAGAGTTTGTAAGCAATGACACATGTTGGTAAAAATGTCCAATCTTACGACAACATTAACTATGTATAAAACTCAAAAGCAAGGACATGAAAGTTTTTTAGGACCGGCCTAACCCGAATGAGATTGTATCAGTTTTGACCTGTTACCACCTCTATTATTTTCTTCAGAAACAAATGTGAAGTTCAGGTAGTCCGTGGCAATGATCCCTTCAACAGTTAGATCATTAGAGTTAACACAGTAAGACAACATTGGGTTATAAACTGTATACTATGCGGAAACCATATTACCTGACCCAACAATTATGACACACATCTGGGTCACATTCACAGCCCATAACAATGCATGGGCATTGTGTAACACCCCGCCAAGGGAGAAACACGAGGCGTAACATCATGGATATCATCACAACACAATGGTGTCAACAATAGAGAATCACTACATGTATAACTAAAAATAAAAGACACAATGTGTCATGACAATACCGAAAACAAAGGAACGGCGTCTTGTATTAATGAAAAAGGGGTCTCATCAATACAAAGACAATGTCTCACAAACCTAATAAAACTAATAACATTCAAGAATTCATACAAACAATTATGAAACGAAATCAAATGAGAACTTCCAATGCCAGCCTAATGGTCTCTCTAGCCACTTTTATTAACTTCAACACCTTCATAACGCTCACCTGAAAATGATGCTTAAAACGTCAACACAATGGTTGGTGAGAGTCATAGGTTTACGACACCCAATTTAAGATTTAAATCAATTACTGTGATTAATAAAAACAAAACATGGCATGACAATTAAGCTGACTATTATACATGCTAACATGCATTCAACTAACAATCACCATTGGGACTCCCCCGATCCAAACTACAAAATTCATCATATAGTCAAGGAGAGGAATGCTATCCCCGATCCCAGACTTTTGGTACCGTATCTACACAATATCATACCCACACAGAGTAGGCGAAAACCAAATCCAAACTTAATCACAAGGAGACGATCACGCTCCATGGATGTCATACCCACAAAGTAGGCGAAAACCAATCTCAAACTAAATCACAAGGAGACGATCACGCTCCATGGATGTCATACGACATGCAACACATAAACATATAATAGCTATATAAAAGTCCATGCATCAATTAAACCATATAATCACAGCAATTAAAACGTTTCAAAACACATTTTGCATCATTTTCATCCCAAGAAAACATAGTAAAATGGGACTATGAAACTCACCTGATGCTCAGCTTACTTGACAAGATCTTGCACACAATCTAAACACAACAAAAACACAAGTTACACTCGGTTAGGCAAATGCCCAAGCCAATGTAACAATCATATGATGGACTTCTAAACCTTACACTAAGTTTATAATCCTTTATATACATCTCCCAAATCATTTTCATACTCTATATAACCTTAACCATTAACTTCCAACTTTTCAGTTTCTGGCAGAAATTTGTAGTCACTTCATGACCACAAATAAAATACTAAAACCCCTAATTGATGGTTCTACTTATATCTCATAGCTCCCCAATGAGTTGTGAGCTACTGTGATTTTAAAAAAAAAATACTAAGTGGAACTATTTTATAAAAATTCATCATTACAAAGTACTCATATTCGGATCACACACCAAAACGTTTGGCGTCGTTAAAAATACTTAGAAAATGTTTTATCGCTAGCCCTTCTAACTAGTGTTAATAGACACCTAAAATATGACCCATGATTTTTGGCTAACCCCAATTTGAAATTTAAGTAGGGGTTTTACTCCCCAAAATTAGATCCAAATCTGACCCGAATTTAATGTTTTAACAACTTTTCTTGTAAAAATTATTTGACTAACTTCTCGACCTCAAAACCTTTCGGGGCTGGACTTTTTGAAAACTAGACTCTCTGAACTTATCAATAGACATAAGATTCATAAAGAAAAACGTTACCTCTTGAGATAATCCATAAAAAAACTTGAACAAAAAATTATGCTAAAACCTAATTCCTATTTTAAACGGTTCCAACCTAACCAATTACATAAATATGACCTAAATTAAACCCTAAACACTTCTAATTAAGTTTAACATTATAAATTTACAGATTTTTATGAACCCTAATTTATCCATCACTTTATTGTTACATGAATTAAAGAAAACTAAACAACTAGGGTTTATGAACATACCTTAATCCTTGATTCTTGAAACCCTAAATCACCAAATTGATCTTGAATTAAAAAAAAACTTTTTTTTTTCTGCTTCTTGGTTCGACCGGATATATAAAAAATATAGGGATGATGGATTTGTATTTATAGTGAAAAAAAAGAGGTTTGGATAATTACCTAATTAGAATTGTAGTTGGACTAAAAAAAAATTTCTTTCCTTTTTTTTCTCTTAAGTCCGGTCGAACAAACACCCCTATATATTTTATTTATTTATTATTATTTACACAAAAACCCTTAATTTTTGATATTTTATAAAAACCTTTATTTACTTTAAAACCCTTTAAATTCAAACTAAATTAAATAACTATAAATTAAATTCATTTCCAAACATATATTTTATTTTTTCCTAACTTATTACTACTAAAATCCATCTAACTAAATTTCTAAACTAATCATCTACTCTAACGAACTCCTATTAATTAAATACGTAAATACATATTACATACACATAAAATACATACGCACATAAAATTATACCATCATTTTCATTGTCACTAAAAATGTGAACAAAATGAAATATCCATAACAACCAAAACTTCAATCACCATGAGACGATCACGCTCAATAGATTGGTAACCAACTCACATAAGATCACATAACCACATAATTACTATAACTCATAATGAAACTCAAGTCAATGCCAACAGTTGACTAACCTGCTCAAAGCACAGTTGTCACACATTGCTGGCCTCTGCATCGAGACTTGGTACAGTAACATCCCCTATACCGGTTCCTACAGCTTTTCGGGCACCTAAAATATCATGTTATGTATATATGTATCAGTGAAAATAGACATACGTGCCATTATAATGTACATTTGCTAATTAGCTTACATGCCCACAATACTTCTCACAGCAGTTGGAACTCTGTAAGCAAGGGCAGTCCTTTCCACAACCAGACTTGCAGTCACATGGAGTATATTGGTTGGTCTGGTTCTCGTTAGCACTTCCTCTCAATTTTCGTCGACATGTGAGAAGGCAAGAGTCTGTAAGACACCTGATCTGGAAAAGAGTACCTCCAAGATTGGATACATAAAATTAACATCATTCAACCAATTGCTTCTTGTGTAGTGACTACTTACTGCCATAAAATTTCAACCAAAATGCTTCTGGTGTAGTGATTATAAATTACACATGTGTAGGGGTCACGAGTTCATCTATATCAGGGTGGAGTTCATCTATACAAAAGCTGTTTGACCATTTAAAAACTCAGTATTGTGACCTTTAAGTTGCAATGTTGACAAAATAAAATCTATTACTCAAATAAACATGCTCCTATTACCCATTGATTACAGTTCTAGACTCAAAGGACTACTTACAGGATATTGCACCAAGTGCCTTGGTCTGAACAATAACATCATCATCAGAAGTGAAATTGGTAAGGATAGGTTCCATGCCATTTGTATTCGTAACCAATTGCTGACTCTTTGGATTATTTTGAACAATAGTCCTTACAACCTCGGTAGCCTTGGCTCATATGTTAGCATGAGAGTTGCTCAAATATTATAGTAGAGGCGCCAAGCCACCAATAGTGTGGAGATTTGACAGAACATTTACATATAAGATACATTAGACACATTCTCACAAGGTGAGATACCTAAAAAGAAGAAAGCAAATGATTCTAGTTCAACCATGCAGCCTACTGAAGTATAAAATACAAAATCTTACAATACAATCATGAAATGTCATTGGTTTAGTTTTGAAAAACATCAATGACAAGAAAATATGAAAGAAAAACAATCACCATTGTCCATATCAATAGACTCAACATGTTACCTTGTTTAGGACCAATCAATGTGCCTGGTAACCATAGGCCTTTGCTACAATCTTCTTCACATTCTGTAGTGAAAGAAAAGAAAGGGTATTCCTATCAAACGGATTGTAATGTGATAGAACCTGTTTAGCCCTGCATCAACTGCAATCGGCTTCCCAAGATGGTCTATCTTTGATTCATGATATTATCACTTTATATACAGACTCCAAATGTTGCACATAAAAACATTGTATTACATGAAAATTATTTTTTGCTTAAAAATACATGTTAAATTTATCAGATGTGTACTTTTGAGAAAAAAACAAATAACAAAAACTAACCCGTCCAAAACATCAATTGTATCAAATTAAATGCCTATGGTAACAAATACATGTGAATGGGTTTTTGTTGTTAGAAAAAAAATAAGAAACTGATGACATAATTAAAAAAGATTTACCTTCATCATGAACATTGCTACTATCAGGAGAACTAATGCTACTCGATGCAATAGGTGTAGGCGCTTCTGGAGGTGGACCTTGTGACACAGTGGCTACTGATTTACTTTCTCTACAGTTTTAGGAGGAACATGTGCTTTAGAAGGCCCCTTCTTTGTCTGTGAGCTTAGAATTAACGCATAAGACTTTTTTGGAGTATCCTCCTCGGCGGTAGAAGAAATAGGTTCTACCATAGACAACATACTATTCTCACATAGATGGAGTTCAGGTCTCACTGAATTATGCTCATTGGCTGATGATCCCTCATTTAAATTCCAAAATCCCTTAGGCTTCTTCCTCAACAATTGGTGCTATACAATTGATAAAAAGTAGTTAAAAAAGATTTAAAGTTAAAAGAAGAAAAACCTACTAAGTTCAAGATTATCTTGTAACACCAAAGAACATTAGGTCTAGATTTAACAACTGATTTGCTAAGCATATAGTGCAGGTTCACAATCTGTCATCACAACACCCAAAAACACACATATTGATTTACATATTTTCAATTAGGGTTTTGATATGTTTGTCAGCTTTCTTCCTCATATTTGATTTCATTGATTGGGATTTTAGATTAGGGTTTAAAAGAGCGTGTATATGATTTTCGGTTTAGGGTTTTGTTATTATGGCTAGGATTGATATGAATTACCGAATTTGTAGGATTTTGCTATTATTTGAATAATGATAATTTTTTTAAGCATGACATACT
>BQNB010107711.1:5516-23110 GCA_026074375.1 Tanacetum coccineum | reverse complement strand
TGTGATATCCGTTTCCTGCACAATACAAATGCAAAACAAACATATATTTGGCAGTTTTTGTCTGTTTTTTGTCATTTAGACTCGTTTTATTGGATATAAAATATGTGTAATTAAGCACATATTAATGAGCTTTGGAGGATGAGGATGGAAAAGTATATTCAGATGGTTGATTATTCTCTATGGGAAGTCATAGAGAATGGTAATGCACCTCCAATAACAAAACTTGTTGAAGGTGTTGAGACTATAATTGCTCCTATAACTGCTGAAGAAAAGGCACAAAGGAGGTTAGAGTTGAAGGCAAGAAGCACTTTATTGATGGGAATCCTTAATGAACATCAATTGAAGTTTAACTCCATCAAAGATGCCAAGTCATTGCTGCAGGCTATTGAGAAGAGGTTTGGAGGGAATGCTGCTACTAAAAAGACTTAGAGGAATCTTCTAAAGCAGCAAATATGAAACTTTTACTGCATCTAGCTCAGAGGTGTTAGATCAAACCTTTGATAGGCTTCAAAAGCTTATCGGTCAGTTAGAGATTCATGGTGAAAGTATCTTACAAGAAGATGTGAATCAGAAGTTCTTAAGAAGACTGTCACAAGAATGGAACACACATACCATTATGTGGAGGAACAAGCCTGAGATAGATACATTAAGCTTGGTCAAAGGGACATCATGTTCTTCTCTTTACAACAACCTGAAGATCTATGAACCAGAGGTCAAAGGGACATCAAGCTCAAGCACAAACACATAAAATGTAGCCTTTATGTCCTCAAACAGCACCAGCAATACAAGTGGAGCAGTTAATACTGCTCATGGTGCTACTATTACTAGCACTCAAGCTACTGTTGTTAACTCAACAACAATTAACAACTTGAGTGATGCTGTCATCTGTGCTTTCTTTGCAAGGCAACCAAACAGTCCACAACTTGACAATGAGGACTTTCAACAAATTCATCCTGATGATTTAGAAGAGATGGATTTAAGGTGGCAGATAGATATGCTAACAATGAGGGCAAGGAGATTCTTGAAGAACACTGGTAGGAAGTTTTCTGTGAATGGTACTAAGACCATTGGGTTTGATAAGTCCAAGCTGAAGTGTTACAACTGCCACAAAAGGGAACACTGAGTGTAGGGCTCCAAAGAATCAAGAAAACGGGAATATGGAAAACACAAGAAGATTTATGCCAGTGGAGATAACTACTTCCAATGCTTTGATCTCATGTGATGGTCATGGTGATTATGATTAGAGTTATCAAGCAGAAAAAGGTCCAACTAACTTTGCACTTATGGCTTACTCTTCTACATGTTCTAACTCTGAGGTATCTACAGATTCAAACTGTTCATCATCTTGTTTGGAAAATGTTAAAATTCTTAAAGAACAAAATAAACAATTGTTAAAAGATTTAAGGACATCTAAGATAAATGCTATTACTTATAAAATAGGTTTAGAGTCTGTAGAAGCAAGACTTCTATTGTATAAGAAAAATGAGTCTGTTTATGAGAAAGATATCAAGGTCTTAAATGTGAGATTCATTTAAGAGAAGTAGCCATTACAAAGCTTAGGAGAAAGTTGGAACTGGCTCAAAAACAAAAAGATAAAATTCAGCTAACAATAGAAAATTTTGAGAATTCATCTAAAAACTTAAGCAAACTACTAGATTGTCAGATAGTTGATAAGTGCAAAATAGGTTTAGGGTATAATGCTATTCCACCTCCCTATATAGGAAACTTTATGCCTCTAAAACCTGATTTGTCATTCTCTGGTCTAGAAGAGTTTGTAAATGAGCCTATAGTTAGTGAGCCTACAGTTAAGAAGCCTGTAGTTGAGACTAGTGAAGCTAAGGATAGTGCAGACAAGCCTAAAGCAGTTAGGAAGAATTATGGTGCTCTAATTAATGAGGATTGGGTATCTGATAGTGAGGAAGAAGATGCGCCTCAGGCTAAGAAAGAGAAGAAAACAGTTAAGTCTAGTTTTACTAAAATAGAGTTTGTTAAATCTAAAGAGCAAGTAAAATCTCCTAGGAAAACTGTTAATCATGTTAATCAAAATAAACAAAACACTCATACTCCTAGAGGAAATTAAAAAAACTAGAATAATATGATGTCTCAGAGACTAGGAAGTAATTTTGAGATGTTTAACAAAGCTTGTTATGTATGTGGAAGTTTTGATCACCTGCAGTATGATTGTAATAACCATCAGAGACTGCTTAATAATAAAAAGATGGTAAAACCAGTGTGGAACTATACTCAAAGGGTGAATCACTAGAATTTTTCTACAATGATTCACCCCAGTCCTAAAAGGAACATGGTTCTAAAAGCAGCATTAATGAGGTCTGGCCTAGTATCACTTACTACTGTTAGACCAGTTAATACTGCTCAACCCAGAACAACAGTAAATAGTGCAAGACCAATGACAAATGTTATTAATAAAGCACATTCAACTGTTAGAAGGCCCATTAACAACAAAACAACAACTAAAAACAGTAATTTTAATAAGAGGGTTAATACTGTTAGTGGTAAGAATGTTAATACTGCTAGGCCAAAAGCAGTAGTTAATACTGCTAGGCCAAAAGCAGTACTTAATGCTGTTAAGGGAAACCAGGTTAATGCTGTTAAGGCCTCAGCTTGTTGGGTTTGGAAACCAAAGACTAAAGTAATAGACCATGTTTCTAAACACAACAGTGCATCAACCATTCTGAAAAGGTTTGATTATATTGATGCACAAGGCAGATCCAAGTCAGTGATGGCTTGGGTCCCCAAAAGAGACTGATTTTCTTTCCACATGTGTAGGGCAATCCATAAATGGATTTATAGGAGCAAGGAGTGATTGACAGTGGATGCTCAAGGCACATGACAGGGAACATGTCCTATCTTACTGACTTTGAAGAAATTGATGGAGGATATGTTGCCTTTGGAGGTAACCCCAAAGGAGGGAAAATCACAGGCAGAGGTACAATCAAAACTGGTAATTTAGATTTTGAGAATGTGTATTTTATAAGAGACGTATGGTACAATAAAACTAGTACTTTTAGATTTTAAGAATGTGTATTTTGTAAACAGAGTTAAAAGTTTAACACTCTTTAAAAGTGTCTCCCAAAATGTGTGACAATAAGAATAGTGTGCTCTTATGAAACAGTAACTGAAATGTATTGTTTTATCTCCAAACTTCAAGTTAAACTGATGAAATGTTTACTTAAAGTGTCCTAGAAAGAAAAATATGTATAATGTTTTTTGTTTTTTTTATTTTGTTTTTGGAAATGATTAAAAAAAGAAAAAAAAAAAAAAAAAAAAAAAAAAAAAAAAATTAAAAAATTTTTTGGGGGTTTTTTTTTGGTTCCCCCCTAAAGGAGGTCTAACTTGTCTTTTTTTGTTTTTTTTTTTTTTTTTTGTTGCCAGAAGCCACATCTGATGAATCTAAACTTTGGCATAGGAGGCTTGGACACATAAATTTTCAAAAATATGAATAAACTAGTAAGGGAAAATCTTGTAAGAGGTTTACCTTTAAAACTTTTTGAAAATAATTAAACTTATGTTGCTTGTTAAAAGGTAAAGAAACATAGAGCTTCTTGTAAGTCCAAAACAGTAAGTTTAATAAGCCAACCTTTACATATGTTGCACATGAATTTGTTTGGTCCAATAGTTGTAAAAAGCTTAATGAAAAAGATGTTTTCAAATTTTTTTTTTTTGGCCCCCCATAAGTTTTTTTTGTCCACAGATGATTACAGATAGGTTTGGGTTGGAGTTTCTTTTCTAGCTACTAAGGATGAGACTAGTGACATTCTTAAGTTCTTTACAACTGGAGTAGAAAATCTAATAGATCAAAGGGTTAAGGTAATTAGGTGTGACAATGGAACTAAGTTCAAGAATAAGGAGATGAATCAGTTTTGTGAGAGAAAAAGGTATTAAGAGAGAATTTAGTGTAGCTAGAACTCCTCAACAAAATGGAGTAGCTGAGAGGAAAAATAGAACACTAATTGAGGCTGCTAGGACAATGCTAGCTGATTCTAAGCTACCTACTACTTTTTGGGCTAAAGCAGTTAATACTGCTTGCTATGTGCAAAATAGGGTATTAGTAACTAAGCCTCATAACAAGACCCCTTATGAACTTTTTCAGGGTAGAAAACCATCTTTAAGCTTTATGAGACCATTTGGGTGTCCTGTTACAATTCTCAATACCATAGATCACTTAGCCAAGTTTGATGGTAAGGCTGACGAAGGATTCTTTGTTGGGTACTCAATCAATAGTAAAGCATTTAGAGTATTCAACAATAGAACTAGGATAGTTGAAGAGAACATGCATTCCTATGTTTAGTCGAGAGACACCTAATATGCAGGAATTGGAACCAAATTGGAGGAGCTTTTTGATATTGAAAGCAACTAACAAATTCAATGATTTATAATAAACATTTTTTGCAAGAAATTATCGAATGTAATGCAGGTACAAAAGCATGATGATGATGCAGGTAAAGACGAGTATGTGAACAGTAAACCTCTGCAAAGATACAATTCTGTCTACCTATTTATGGGCTGCTGGACCATCATTTTTCTCCTCATAAAGTTCTATGAGTTCTCGGTATGATGGAGTCTAAACCTTCAAGTGAGGCATGAAAGCGAGGATGATGAAGATCGAAGAAAAGATTCTCTACTGTGAACACATCACACTGTGAGCAGTACCATCTCACAAGCATCTCACGCGAGAGAGATAAAGGATCTCACGACACACGCAATGTTAACAAGCACTAACAATGTGTAATGTTGCCTAGCACAAATAAAGTTATTGCCGCTGGTGGAAAAAAAACAACATTTAAACTTCCAGATATCTAAATATGGGCCTGCTTTGGAAGATATTGCTCTATTCAATGAGTGATGAGGTTATGGTGTAAGAAGGTGCCGACTCTTGGGTCCCATTAGTGTGGGCATAGCCACGCAGCTTTTGGGGAAGGGATACTAGATGGTGATTTTTGGATTTAATTTTAAACCCAGTATCTTGCATATATTGCAGTCGCAACAGATACTTAACACAGAGATTGCGTCTCGTGGATATACTCAAAACACAACACAAAAAGCGCAACACACAAATCATCATGAATGTGACCTAAGTACTCTCTCTCCTAGTTCCGTTTCTACACGTTTCACTCGACAACAGAGATCTACACTCAACTCTATCATCATCAGAACATGACACTATCACACGTTGTGTGTTTAGATCAGAGGTCATTAGATCTCAAACACTCGATTTGCGATGGAGATAACATCTCAATAGGGAATCACTCTAATGGATTTCATTTGCACTGATCTCTGACTCAACAAGCGTTCTTACCTTCTAATGTCAGTGAGAGACGCAGTTTCACAAGGTCCGATAAGCGGAGTGGGTGTTTACTGAGGAGATATCTCTGATCGGCATCAAATGAACATACCCAGAAAAGACTGTTCAATAATGTGCAGGTTGTGTTGGTTGAGTTGTGTTGTTGTGTTGTATGTGTTTTTTGTGGTTGCTGAGTGGGGCGTTTTATCACAAGAAGATCCCAAAAAGGGAATTCATCGCAGGGAAAGAATCCAAGCTGGTATATAGGTAATCTGTTAGCATGAAGAGCCGTGCTACAAAATTCAAAGTACATAAGGATGGACGGTGTGGAGTTACCTAATGGAAAATGGGCTATAGGTACTAAATGGGTCTTCAGGAATAAAAAGGATGAAAGAGGAATTATGATTAAAAGTAAAGCAAGATTGGTTGCTCAAGGGTGCACACAAGAAGAATGGATTGACTATGATGAAGTCTGTTGCCCCTGTTGCCAGACATTGAAGCTATTAGGCTATTCTTGAGCCTATGCCCCATTTAAATCTTTGTTGGTTATGTAAAATGGGGTTTTTTTGTTGTTTTTGTTTTTTTTGTAACCCCAAAAATTGGAAAAACAAAAAAAAAAAAAAAAAAAATTTGGCTTTTCCCAACCCCCCCCCCCCCCCCCCCCCCAAAGGAAGTTTAATTGCTTTCTTTATGGTGAAGATTAAAGAGGAAATATATGTGCTAGAGCGGACGCACACGTCTACACCATTTACAACTATAGTCAGCGCTCGCACAAAACCCTATACTATGCGCACTTCAATGTTCTTACCATTTTCCACAACATAATTACTTAACACTATCCTGATGTCAACATTTAAACGCTTGATGCCCGTTTACGTTAATTGATTGATTTTAGTTTACCTGAGAGAGTATATATAGGTGAAAAGCACAGGTATGAGGGCGACAGCAAGCGCTCCTAGAGCGTGGGCGTAGGAAACCTTGGTCAACTGATGTGTTAGACAAATTGGTTTTGTTTTTTGATGTGTGAGAGCTAGTTGGATAGGTTTTTGTGTTTCAAGGAGGAAAGATAGACAAGGACTTTGTTTATCAGAAGGGACAAAGGTAGATATTCTTTAGTTCAAGTGTATGTAAAGATATATCATCTTTGATTCAACACAAGAAGGTTTGTGCAATGCAAGTTGAGAATTGATGCATAGAAAATTTTCAAGATGCGACAGTTCTATGGAGAACTTACATTCTTTTTGGGAGTCGATTCTCTCAACCGTATCGAATCTCTAAAATTAAAAAGCGAACCCGCGCAGGTATAGATATAACGTCACGAGGAAAAAAAATAGTGAATCTAACAGCGTCACATCAATGACCTCTCTCTGTCATCAATACAGAAATTCGACATACCCAACACACTCTAGCCTATCTCCTCGTAGATGAATGATCACGTACCTTATGATACGACAGCTCAAGCTTGAACGGCGCGCAGAAGTGCACAACTCTGAAGTGAGCGCGTATATGTAGCTCGCACAATAATCAGAACACAACAATGTCCACACATACTTGACCGCCCTCACACCACAGAGAGTGTGCGTACAGCTCTCATGCTCCCAGTCAAAACACAGACGAGACACGCTCTTATCAAGGCCATATAGACACTACTAGCCCACGAAGTGATTTATCGTCAATGTGTATTTCCATCAACGGAATTTCCAACGGTATCGTCTAATAAACACTTTTAATCACAACACTTTCTTTAGGTTTGGATACTGAATACGTATGTCGAACCTGCTTCAACTCTTAAGGCAGGTCAAAGTCCTTGTAAGCAATGTTCCAACACTATCTGGGGTTTTAGTTTTCAAGGGGGTGAAGAAGTGGATGTTCATTTGTATAGATCAATGATTGGTTCATTGATGTATCTTACATCTTCATGACCTGAGATCATGTTTGCAGTGTGTGCATGTACTAGATACCAAGTCTATCCAAAGGTTTCACATCTTCATGCTGTGAAAAGGATTTTTAGGTACTTAAAAGGTTAACCAAAATTGGGCCTTTGGTATCCAAAAGATTCTCCTTTTGATTTGGTAGCATACACTGATAGTGATTATGCTAGAGCAAGCTTAGATAGGAAGTCTACAACAGGAGGTTGTTAATTCCTTGAAAGTAGATTAATATCATGGCAGTGCAAGAAACAGACATTGGTTGCAAATTCCATAACAGAAGCTAAATATGCGGCTGCTTTAAGTTGTTGTGGACAAGTGCTTTGGATTCAGAATCAACTACAATTTTATGCATACCAAGATCTTTATTGACAATAACAGTACTATTTAGATAATTAAAAATCCTGTTTTTCATTCAAAAACAAAGCATATAGAGATTAGACACCATTTTATTAGAGATTGCAATGATACGAAATTGATTTAAATGATTAAAATCCATACTGACAAGAATGTTGCAGATTTGCTTACAAAAGCTTTTGATGTAAGTAGATATTTATACATGGAAAGCCCATGAAGGCCCATCTATAGCCGGGCCCAAAAGGATATTTATACACCTCTCCATGCCTTGGATAGGTGGTTGGTTGTTCATTATTTCACACATATAATACAAGTTTCCTTTCATGTTTCTTTCTCTCTCTAAAATGTTCATCTAACCACTCTCTCTCTAAAACCACCTCTCTGTCTCTTTTCATGTATGTTATTTGATTGTTCTTCATTGAATTTGATTCTTTTAATTTAGAGCCCTTTGATGGTTTAGCATCATTGCTCGTCTTCTGTTTCTTCAACCTTTGGTCTGATCCTGCTGGAGGGTCTTCATCTTTGTCTTTGTGTTTACGGTCTTTGTTTAAAGAATATGATTTACCATAAGATTCAAAGAGGTCCTTGTCAAGCTTGTAAGATTTGACTAGTGTATCGTAGAAATCTCTGTGTTCTTGAGCTGCTCGATATGATTTACTTTTATGCACCTTGTCTAGGAGGATCTTCTTCAATTCAAACTTTGTGAGTGACGTTGCAGCCTCGTATGTAGATTTCAGTTGAGAAAAAGATTTAGCCAAGATGACATTCTCAAGTGATTCAGTAATGGTGCTTTGGATCACCGGAGTGGCGAATTCAAATACTTCCTTTGGTAGGATCTGAGGAAGTTGAGTCTTGATTTTATCTTTGATGATATCTTTCACAGACTTCTCAACAAGATCTATGTATCTTTTCCTCTCATCTTTAGCGTTCTTCTCAAATTCTGCAGTGTATGACTTGAAAGCCTTCTGAATAGAATCTTCAAGTCTTGTGCAAAGTTGAGCATCCACTATTGCAGGAATTTGTAACTTTATCGTTTCGAGCAGTTGTGCAGAGTAATCCACTTGTTTGAGTTGTGAGAGCTCTTTTTCCAAGATAGAAACTCTTTGGTTGAATCCGAACAAGGATGAAAAATCTGGAAGTGCAGGAATTGATGTTATAGTTGTTGGTGCAGGAGTTGGTGTTGGTGTTGACTGTTGTGGAAGAAGAGTGATTGGTGGAATTATCGGAGGAATGATTGGTGCAGCTGCAGTTGAAGTTTTCGGGATTATCGTTACAGGTATGGTGAGAAAGGATGGAGTCTGAGTACTTGGTTCTTCATGGCTAACTTTGACATTCATTATGGAAACGACTTCATTGTCAGTTGGCAAAACGTTATCCAAGTTCAAAAATTGACTTGCAAAGTCGGATAAAACAGATTAGATTTGCATTGGAGCTTCAGTCTTCTGTGTGATATGAGCAGCAGTGAGTGTAACATGTGCATCTTCTTTATCTTGCTCATATGAATTTTCTTGTGAACCATCACCACAACCAGCATCTGTCATCTCTGAATCTCCTTTCCCTTTATCTTCATGCTCTACATCTTTCAACCTCACGTTCACATCCTTATACAATTCCTCATATTCTTCATCATCATTAGCGAATTCAAAATTATCAGGAGTATGTACATACTCTTCTTCATATTCTTCTTCTTCATCATCGTTCTGATTGAGATTAAGATTCTCATCTTCATCAGAATCAGTCTTTTCACTATCACTTGCTTCATTTTTACCATCAGCATCACTGTCAACATCATCATCATCATCTTTGGTTACATAATCATTGTCATCATCATTTCTATCATCATCACTATCTCCCTAAGATTCATTTTCACTCTTAGATTGATATTTAGGTACATCAGGAACCCCTGGTTTAGTACCAGTTCCTTCATCTGTACTAGTTGTCTTGTCTTTAGACTCATGAGGAACCTTTGGTTGGGAACCAACTCCATCACCTAAGCTACTTGCATGAAGCTTGTGAGTTTCCAGATTTCTTTTCTTGAGAGTTTTCTTGAGCTGAGCAACTTTAAGTAATGCTGCTTTAAAAAGTAAATCCATGCCTTTGCCTCTATCAGCCCTAGTTGGTGCTTTCTTCTTCGACACAAACACACCAGGAGTGTCTCTGATGACAACACCTGCTGTTGGCACAGTAGTAGACTTCTTGGTAGGTTTCTTAGCTCGCTTAGGATTCTCTGTATGTTCTTCTTCTAAGACATGAGATAGTTTCTTTGAGGGTAAAGCAACTTTCTTAAACTTCCTTGCTTTCTTGGTAGTAGCTTTTCCAATAGCAAAGTCAAGATAATTCTTATAAGCTTTAGAATCTTTAATGTCTTGATTGATCATCTCATCAGGAATCAGAGCACCATATATCTGATAGTCTCGTGTTTTGGAAACAAACTTCAGTGTACCCAACAAAGGATCATTACGAACTGTGTGAATATTTATCCGGTTCCTCATAAAGATAGTTTTATCTTTAGAGATTAAATGATTGATGATAACTTTAGTGAATCTTGGGTAGGGTATGTTCTCTTTACATGCGGAACTTATTTCTCTGTTGTCAGCTTAAAACATAAAGTCTTCCCACAGTAGAGCAACAAAGTCAACATTCTTCTTGTTATACATACCCTACAAGATTTAAGCTCTTGATAGCCTAAGCCTATCAAGTTCTGATGACTTTCCAGAGATGCACATGTTGATGATAACAACAAATGTTCTCCAAGGCTGGTGCATTTGATCTGTGTTGATTGCAGATAGCATATCACAGTAGCCAGAGTAACCGAGCTCCTGGATGAATGAAACCATTTCTTCTTCGGAAGGAGGTTCAACAAAATCTTAGTTGTGGAGTTTAGGACAAATCTGAAGTATATCATGAAATACTTTAGTGTCAACTCGGAACTTTTTCTTATCCAGGTTGAATCGGTATTCATATGTATCTTTAATCTTCTTGATGGTGTTCCAGAATTGATGCATGTATACTTCAGGTAATTCAGCATTGATTAGGAATGCGGGATAGCATGGAGAGAGTTTAAGAGCATCCAGTGTGACTTGATATGTTTCTTCTCTTTGTGGCTTGCTGAACTCTATTCTTGCATTACACTTTTCAATCTTTAGTCTTTTCTCAGGAGCAACCAAAGCATTTTCGAGAGCTACTTGTTGAGTGGCAATTCGATTCATGTTTTTGCTAAGAATAGTCTAATACAGTTCATATACAGCCAAATTTATATATCACTGATTGACCTATTTGATTCATGTGGATAGACTTAGAGACACGATTTATAGACATTTAACAGGACAAATTTAACACATTTTATCATGCATTCAGACAAAGTACAAGACGAAAGACATTAATCAGCAAGTAAACTTAACGGTCAACAGACTAACTGTTGTACAAACACATTTAATTTAGCAACTAACATATGATATAAAGACGAATTATCCTAAATTAAGTTATCAAATAAAAACATTTTAGAAAAAAATCATTTATAAATCGCCGCCTAAAAACTGTATAAATCGCTGCCTAAAAATCTGTATAAATCGCCGCCTAACTAAACTGTATAAATCGCCGCCTAAGAGAATGTGTATAAATCGCCTCCTATAGATATAGTGTATAAATCGCCGCCTATACACGAGTGTAAAAATCGTTGTCTATACACGAGTGTATAAATCTTCGTCTATATACGAGTGTATAAATAGCCGTCTATACACGAGTGTATAAATCGTCGTCTATACACGAGTGTATAAATCGCCGTCTATACACGAGTGTAGAAAACGCTGTCTATACACTAGTGTATAAATCGCCCCCTATAAATTTCGAATTTCACAAACCTTAATTTTATGGCAATTAAACCACACACAATCATGAACTAAGCATATATAAACATCATATATCAATTATAACATGAATCAACCACAAAATTTTTACATAGAGAGTAAAACGAGTAGATTTTAACACTTTTTACTCAAGCACACAAAATTTACATACAAGATATGGATTTTCTCACTCACATGTATTCATGGTCATACTCTAACACGTATTAAACACAAACCCACTAACATATAACATGTTCTTCCTTAAACCTAATTTTTAGAAACTAAGAATCAAGCATAACCCGTTCGTTTGTTAACCCCATAACAAACTATTATAGTCGAGTAATCTACACACCTTAAGCATCAAAACCCCTCATTCAATGTAGAATTTAGACCATTTTTGATTTTGACAAACCCTAAACCAATTTTTAAGGAAATTGAGTAAAAAATCATGTTATAATCTAATTCCTTATGGATATGAGACGATAAGATTGTAAGGAACACATTTGTAGTTTACCTCTAGGCTTGAAATTCACAGATATAAATGTTCTTGATTTGTTTCGAGTAGTATCAATGGAGGGAAAAATTTTGAGTAAGATTGTGTGTGTGTGTGTGTGTGACGGGGGTAAGGGGGTGTTTGTTGTTAAAACTTTTGAATTTTACACAAATGCCTCCTGAACTATCTACTCCTTTCTAATTTCATTAATAACATACTTAAGGTTTAAACTAGTTTAACTTTTTACACTCTAAATCTATAAAGTTTTAATAAGTTAGACTAAACCATAAGAAATGTTATCAAGACCCTAAAGGCATAAACACATAACATCTAATTCACAAGTAAGTTAAAATTAATTAACTCCCCTTTAATATTATCCCGTTATTGTTTAAAAACCTTTTTCCTTTTAATCCTTGAAGAAAAAATTTGACATTTTCTCCCCCTCAAACAATGACCCGTTTTTTATTTAAAGAGCAGTAGTCGTTGTTTGAGTGGTCAAATGCTTTGAAAAATCATTTTCTGATGAATTACTGAGATGATTATTTTATTTCTGAAAAATCCACACCATTAAATAAGATTTCTCTTATTTTGACAAATAAATGCATTGACACGTAGATTAATTTGTATAAAGGAAGCACGGGTTGTGTTGCAAAGTAAACACAAGCCTTTGAATGCATATGAAGTAATTCATTCCCGAGAAAAATAAATTTCCCGGTGTGAGGCCAAGTTTTCATTTTGAAATACTTGCCTTTAAGATGATGACCGGGTTGCTATTGGAAATAATAGCAAGCCATATGACATATTTTCTATTCGAACTTTATTTATAGCTTAGTGCCATTATTGAATGACATTTCTAAAGCCGTAAATATTATCGATTTTAGAAAACATGTCATGAAAAACGTACTTTTGTTTTTTCTAATTTTTTAATTTTCTATTTTCTATTTTTGAATAATTTATATAAAATGAAAAAAAATTGGATTTTTATGTTTTCTTATATACATATAATACACAGGGTATGTAACACCCCCATTTTTACATATAGCAGCGGAAGCTAATCTGGGGTATTACTTCAAGGTACAACAGTCATAATCATAGAAAACGAATCAAAAAGAGTCGTTTATGAAAATAAGTTATCATTCATTATTTCTTTAGAGTTTTTACAAAAGAGAGGTCCGAACATCTGTATTTACAAAGTGTGAATGATAACGGTTTTTCCATCTTCATGTGCTTGCCACTCCATGCCATTAGTTACCTGAGATAAAACATGCTAAAAAGTCAACACAAAGGTTGAGTGAATCCATAGGTTTAAGTAATATAATTTGAATGCAAATGCGATATTTGGGTTACGTTGATATACACCCAGTATTGAAAACATAATTTATTATTGCCATTAGCTCATGAATCCGATGCCTTAGGTTATAATGATAATATTGCCCCTGCGGGCACCTTTGCCAAAATACCCGCGTGATTTCTAATGATGTGCAATTGGTTACACGTAACTGGGTACACCAACGGGGAGTCCAGCCCAAATAGATCTATTCACATCATTCGCGCTTACTACGAAGAGTAATTAACGGTTCATGATTATGGGGACTTAAAGGCAAAGCAGTTACTTAGGCAATAGTAAATTGAAATAACATGTAGAAATAATTGCATTTATGTTTATAGCATGTATCCCCCTCGCGGGTTTATAAAAATAATTAAATGCGAGGCTATGAACTCACCTGAACAGTTATAGGGAATTTGATAGCTAATGTATAGGGAATGAAAGTAACGGCTTCAACACGGCAATCACAGACAACCTGGGTTAATATATGGCAAGTCTTAGTTTGATTGTATATATAAGTTTTTGGATATCGATGTTGGTTTTGATATAATAATTATCATAACACCGTTCAGGCCATCATAGTTTAGAAGTCATTTAGTAAATGTTTGTGGAGCTAGGACACTTTAAATCATAAACCCAACAACTCAGATAGAACGTAATACCAAGATGAAACTTCTTAATATAAAGCTCACTAGTATTATGGTATGATATGGATCCGGGACATGATTTTTGAAAACACATCGATGATGAATGATATAATGATTAGAACATAAGTAGTTTTAAGCATTTTATTCAATATCTGTAAATGTTAAGCACGAGGAGCGTTAATTAAAGTTATGACATATAATGTTTTGGATATGATTTTACACTTTTTCAAAATGTTACATTTTAGACCCTTGCATGGATTATAATTATAAAACATGTCCAAATTGCCATGCAAGCTTAATTTAACATTTCAATAGTCATTTATAATTTATAATAAACTAAAATATGAAGGTTTAACACAACATAAGTTTAATTTAACGATTCGTTAAGTTAAAAGGTAAAACGGGTCAAATTAGGGTTTTAAAATGAAAATGAGTGGGTTTTAAGGAACTTATTTTAACATTATAATAGCTTATTAGGATTGATTATAACAAAAGTTTACAAGTTTAATCCATAGTTTAAGTAAAATATAATAAACTAAAATATGAAGATTTAACACAACACAAGTTTAATTTAACGATTCGTTAAGCTAAAAGGTAAAACGGGTCAAATTAGGGTTTCAAAATGAAAACGCACGGGTTTTAAGGTCAAATTCTCTTATAACTTATCAAAGTACTTATTTTAACATTATAATAGCTTATTAGGATAGGTTATAACAAAAGTTTACAAGTTTAACCCATAGTTTAAGTAAAAACATGAAATTAGGGTTTCGGGTGTACGGTTTTGGATCAAAAAGGCATAACACTTAGGTTTTTGAGTTCAAAGCTTTATATTATGATTTTAGCAAGATCATATGAACATTATAACGTTACATGAGCAGAATATAAGCTTAGAGAACCTGGTTTGAGAATATAGCTTGGAAACGGGTCAGAATTGGGACTTTCGGCTTCGTACGGCTAAAGTAACGACTCTCGGGCTTCGTTTTCTTTGTTTTCTTTTTTTCTCCTTTCTGTGACTTTGAGACTTCATTAAGACTATTAGAATTCATATTGAGCAAGGAGTTGCTACTATGAAGGGTTATAGAGGAGGAAGTGGGGGATGAAGAAAAATGAACAAGGATGGCTTCTATTTATACTTGTGCAAGTTCAAGGAGAGTAAGCAAGGCCTCATTTCTGATCTAGACACATGTACAAGCTAGTATGAGATGTGTTAAGGCTAGAAAATGAGGAGTGGAAGGTCTAGGAGTAGCTTGAATGAGGTGGATAGGTGTTGTTAACCTTTCTTGCTGCCGCGGCTGAATGGAGCAAAAACAAGGCCATGTGCTTCTCAAATTTGACCAAGGATTGGTATAAGTAGGTGTATAAGCTGCTACTATGATTCTAGAAGAGGTTCACATTGGTTATTTGAACTTGGAATGGTTTGAAATGGGTCAAAATAGTTCGGGTCAATTTTTGGGTTTGACATGTTGTTCAAAGGTTTTAACAAGGTACATTGTGTTATGAATGATTAAGGATTGATGAAATAGGTTGTTAAGGTCTGGGATTAAGGTAATTAGCAAAGATTAGCAATTGGTTTGGGTTAAAATGGAGTAGAATTGAAGAAACGATCTACGGGTTCAACTAGGGCTCGTTTAGGATTTTCTTGACTTTCTTAGCTTATATTTTGCATACTTTTGATTAAGAATGATGGAATACAAATCCTAGAGCTTATATAAAGTATTATTAATGAAGTTTGGTCGTTGGTTTAAGTTAAAATGGGTTGAAATTGAGAAAACAGGTCAAAATCACAATTAGGGCATAATTAGGGTTTTCTGGATTCATTTCTTGTATAATTAAAGTAGAATGATGAAATGATAATGGATTATGATTGATAATGTTTTAATTTATGTTATTATAACTTAATTGAATATTGGTTTAGGTTTACAATGGATAAAAACGAAGAAACGGGTCATAGTGTAGTATTTAGCTCAGGTTAGGGTTTCTGAGTTTTGTATTAGGGTTGTCAGTGTAAAAATGTGTATGAAAGTTTATGAATAGAATATTTAGGGTTTACACCTTGTAAAATGAGTGTAGTAACTTGATTAAGTGGTGGTGAAGAAATTAGAATGAAAACAGAGGTAAACGGCTATTTTAGAGATCATGCTTAATGACTTGTACATTGAGCTTTTAGAGATTTGTACTTTGACTTGAAGAGATTTTATATTTCAAATGAGATATCATATTACTTGTACATATGCTTTAGTATCTTATGCATTCACTTTAGGGGTTAAACCTTCCATGAGATTAGGGTTTAGGGCATCCGATAATGGTCCGTTTTGATATGATGTTGCAAAATGCTTAATGACTTATGTGTTGAGCTTTTAAAGACTTGTACTTTGAGTTGAAGAGATTATATATTTAAAATGAGATGTTATATTACTTGTTCATATGCTTTAGTAGCTTGTGCATTCACTTTAGGGGTTAACCCTTCCATGAGATTAGGGTTTAGGGCATCCGATAATGGTTTAAAGCCCGTTTTGTTATGATGTTGCAAATTGTCCATCTTTTCGGAATATCTGTACACTTTGGTATTATTGATATTTATGATATAGACTTGATATGTTATGATGTTTTCTTGACATATATGAAGATAGGATTGCCATACGTAGGTTGTCTGAGTTCATTAACTTGAGTTGTGCAGGTTATATTGCATATTGAGATATTGGCAAAGTAATGTAATGTAATAATTGCGAAATATTTCCCTTGGAAAATGGTGAATTCATATATAACTGATAGATTGTACATATCTAACTTATAGATGGATATTTACATTTATTGAAAATGTGGGTTGTTATAGTCTCACCTCTTAACAGAAATCTCGTCCCGAGATTTAATTGAACTTGAAGTGTGTTTTACATATTCTCTCCATCCATCTCTCTCTCTAACTCTCTCTAGTTTATATTGTGTGAAATATTGGGATCCTACACATCGTACTTTGACTATAGGAATATGACTTCGCTTGAGTTGCTTGATTTCACGATCCATAACTTCTACTGGTTCTTCTACAAAGTTAAGCTTGTCGTCGAGTTGAAGTTCTTTTATTGGAATAATGAGAGATTCGTCGGATAAACACTTCTTGAGATTTGAAACGTGGAAAGTATTATGGATACTACTAAGCTTTTCAGGAAGCTCTAGTCTGTATGCCACTGGGCCAATTCGTTCAAAAATTTTGAATGGTCTAATGTATCATGGATTAAGCTTTCCTCGTTTTCCGAATCAAAAGATACCCTTACGAGGTGATACTTTCAACATAACATGATCGCCAACTTGAAATTCTAAAGGCTTTCGCCTTGCATTGGCGTAACTTCTTTGTCGATCTCTTGCATCTTGCAAGCGTTGATGAATTTGTACGATCTTTTCAGTGGTTTCTTGAATTATTTTTGGTCCTGTAAGTTGAGAATCTCCAACTTCAGCCCAGCAAACAGGTGATCTACACTTTCATCCATAAAGTGCTTCGAATGGTGCTGCCTTGATACTGGCATGATAACAGTTGTTGTACGAAAATTCTACCAATGGTAAATGTGTATCCCATCCTTTCCCGAAATCTGTGACACAAGCTCGTAGCATATTGATTCGTGGTATAGTATACATATAAAATAACACAAATGCAAATCTCAACCAAATGCCCTTAGCCAAGGAAAAAGGTCAAAATCTACACA